>CAUYPK010031933.1:0-73910 GCA_963574355.1 Loris lydekkerianus | reverse complement strand
TTTATTTTTTTATTAAATCATAGCTGTGTACATTGATATGATCATGGGGCATCATACACTAGCTTCACAGACCATTTGACACATTTTCATCACAATGGTTAACATAGCCTTCCTGGCATTTTCCCAGTTACCGTGCCAAGACGTTTACATTCCACATTTACTAAGTTTCACATATACCCTTGTAAGATGCCCCGCAGGTGTAATTCCACCAGTACCCCTCCCTCCATCCACCTCCCCCCTCTCTCCTCTCCCTTTCCCCCTTTCCCCTATTCTTAGGTTGTAACTGGGTTATAGCTTTCATGTGAAAGCCCTAAATTAGTTTCATAGTAGGGTTGAGTACATTGGGTACTATACCTCTTTCATGTTTACATGGATGGAGCTGGAACATATTCTTCTTAGTAAAGTATCTCAAGAATGGAAGAAAAAGATACCAAAATTCTTAAGGAATGTGATAGGATATTTGGAGAGAGTTCCAACTCTATACAAGTTGGATCACAAGAAGTTAAAAACCGCCTGGTCTCCATGGCTTATGACATAGGCCTTCCAAATAGAAGGAAATCCTCAGGAAGGAGGCAGGAGGCAGAGCCAAGCACTAAAGGCCCCATTGGGCTGGAGTAGCCTCTAAGCCAGGGGACTGAGAGGTGGCTCCTGATGAAAAGAAGAGGGCGTGGTCTTGATACAGTCTCTGAGGACTTGTTAGACGTGGTTTAGACAAAACAATTGCTACCAGGGTTCCAGTAGTGTCAGAGACCCCAACAAATGTGTGTGACCCAGAGACCAATCCAGGTCTCAATCCTGCCCAATTTTAGAGGGCAGGGGTCTCAGGCAGCTGGAAGTTAAGGGATCCATCAGTTTTAGAACTACTGACCTGAGATCCAGTGAAATGATTCCATTTCTTCTGTGGCAAACATGTAAACCTTTTGCAGTATTACAAGACTGCACAATTGCTGCCCCGTTTGGAAGGCAGGAATGATGCTGCTGTGGACCCAGGAAGTTGCTCTGGAACTGCCCACATCCCAATTCCTGCCCTGCACTCAGGGGCTGGTAAGGAGCTGATTATGTGAGTGTTCCCCCCGCTTCCACCCCCAAAACTGTAAAAACGTGAGGCATCCTAGGTAAACACAGAGGAGCTTAGACGAAAATTTTCTTGCCTCACCTTGACGCTGTTCCCAGATGAGATGTGTTATGTGCCTTTGAGACCCAATTTAACTTAAAAAAATATGATCAGAAAAAAGAGAACTATCTACCATCTTGACTGACCAGCTTCTGCACAGGAAAAAACAAAACATTTCAGAGATGCGAGTGACTTGCAAGTTACAAAGGAAGTAGAAAAACTGGTATGTGGACAATGACAAACATTTTTAATTTTCTGGGATGATATTATAAGGTAATAACAACTGATATCAGTCCAGAAAGTCTGGCTAGAGCAGAGGATCCCACTGCCTAAGCTGATTAGGCACACTTTTCAGCCCTTGTGTGAATTCCGAGTGCCAGCCGGGAGGGGAGGCATCTGCTTTCCAAACATGACACTGCTGTGGCAGTAGTGACGGCACAGCCCAGAGAATGCCGTGCCAACTGGGGGTCACTGAGAGTCGACTGTAGTCTGCAGTCTGCTCACCTGGGGCTGGCTTCCTAGGCACTGGCCCACTTTACATGAGTAAAAACTCAGAGATTCTCTGGCTTCCTGCCTGATTTTTTGAGGCACAACCAGCTTGGAAAGGGTGACCGAACTGAGATCTCTGGACTATACCGGACAAAGGGGACCCATGCTTTGACCAGGGTCACTAATCTCTTTGGGTCTCTTTTGGGTCCCCTTCTCCTCGTAGCATCGTTCGAGTTAACTGTTTATAACAAGATTTCACTTAAACTAGCTCCCCCAGTTACTTGAGATAAACAGCACAGAGGGAGAGAGAACCAAGGAGAGTAATAGAAAAATGTGTGCTTTTAGCTGAGACTTTCAGCTACTCATTTTGATTTTCAAAATAGCTCTCATTTCTGAATTCTGAATTTCTGAGAGAGAGATGGCAAATCTAATGATTGCCATTTAGGTTTTCCGGTGGCTGGTGGGTACTGAAAAATAAGAATTGGCAGGGCAGATACAGGATTGGGGCCAGCCAGTTTTGATTTTTCTTCTCCCCATGGGTCACCGTGATGTGCTATTTTGCACAGGTGTGCTGCTGCTTCTGTACCTTCATACCCTGCTTTAAATCTCAGTAAGGGATGGGGAAAAAATTCCTCCCCTTCTGCTGAAGTTATTCCAGTACGGAGTAACATAGTAACATTTTAGTTTTCCCTTTAACTGGTACTTGGGTGGCTACTTTACAGGGAACACTTTGTGCTAGGCACAAGAACTTTGTGAAGATAAATGGAATGGCCCTTGCCTTAAAATAGCTTACAACTGACCAATAAAGCTGTTCCATCCATCCATCCATCATACTTGACTTGGAGTGACACACACAGGACGGGAAAGTTGGCTGTAAAGCTCTGGGGATGTTGAGAGAAGCTGGAGGACATTTTCATTGAGAGGCGAGAGAATGTTTTTTTAAGACTGTGTCTTTGATGGCTGGCCCTTGAGAGAGAAGTGAATAGAATTTTAGAGTTAGAAATGAGGAGAGAGGGTATTATAGGGAGAGCAAGGGTGGATTCAGGGAACACACACTGGCCCAGGTGTAGGATCTATAATGTTTTTATTATAGCTTATCTTAGAAATGATGATCTAAGAATGATTGCCATTCTTAAAGTGAAATCATAGAATGATTTCCTGTTTACACATCTTTTGCCCCTGTGTTATCATGTTTGATTTTTTTTATAACAACTCCGTAAGGTGGGTCTACGATTGCTGAGGATGATGTTAATGGAGATATTCCTACTCAGCAGGCAGTAGGGAGCCACAGAAGGTATTTCTGAGCAGGGCATAATGAGGGGCAACTCAGTAGAAAGGGTCTTTGGCAGGTAGATTGAAGAAGTAGACTCTGGCATTGGGAAGACCAATTCTGAGGCTGCAATGGTAGTTTAGTCTGGGAGTGAGAATGGGGGAAGGGGTGGGGAGGAGACACATTACCCAGTTAGAACCACAGGCCAGTTGGAAGTGGCTTAAATGCTTCAAGGAAGACTCCAAAACAAAAATTTCATGAAACTCTTTGCTCTGCCTCTTCCTTAGAGTTAATGCTGTACCCTCAGAAGATGATAGAACCTTTGCTTAGTACTTCTTTCTGTCTCATTTTATTGTTATTTATGTATCTGATACCCTTATTAGGCTATTGGCTGTATGACTCAGGTCAATCAAGGTTATGTTATTCATCTTTGACTTCCTTTGGGGGAAGCCTCTAGCATGGTCACTTGCACATAAGTAGTGTTTAATAAACACTTGCAGTGTTTAACTCAAGTTTGGCAGTAAACAACAAAATGAGTGCGTAAAGCAGCAGGGTTGCAGAGAGGGTTTATTTATTTATTTTCAGAAACAAGTGAGATACAGTGGAAAGATCATACAAGTTGGAATCAAACTTGGTTTAAATCCTGGCACTACCCGTTTGTTTTCTACTTGATATTGGCCAAGTTACTTACTGTGTTTAAGTGCAATTTTCCCTTATATAAAATGCCAATAATAAATTCTACTCTTCAAGGTTGCTGGGAGGACCAAATAAAATACCGTGTGCCAATTGTCTAACACAGCGTCTGGCATGTAGGGGATCTTCAACAATGTTAGTTCATGTTCAGGCCTGCCTCGCCCCCCAACCCCCTCCTAATTTGGGGATGTTCCTAGACAAAAGGGAAGATAAGGATGTTAAGAGTGGAACACATAAGAGGAAGGGAAGTAACAGAACAAATTTCAATGAGATGGAGCAGACAGATGAGAAATATGGATGCTTCTTCCCTTTAAAGAGGCAGAAGGGAGAAAAGGAATGGTGAAAATTAAAAAAAATTCTGTTAAGTGAAAAAGAGAGGTTCTGGAAATACTAATCTCTGAAGAATTGAAGGAAAGATTATCTGCAAGGGGTGAAGTGTGGGGAGGGGCTTTTAAAGGGGTTGGGCACTGGAAAGGGGAAGACGGTAGTCTTGGGCGAGGAATCAGCAAAGCCAGAGAAGGATTCTTAGAAGTAGGAATCGTCAGTGAAGGCTACATGGCATGAATTTGGTATTGACACCATTAGCAAAGCATCAGAAAGCAGGAGTCCAAAATGTTCCTGGCCAATTCCATTTATGCAGCTCTTTTCAGTTCTGTGCAAAGGACTGAGCTGCACAGATGGCCTCTCAACCAGGGATTGGGTTGATAGGGACCAACAGACCTGGGAAAACACAGACACACACACACACACAGACACACACACACACACAGACACACACACACACACACACACACACACATATATGTTTTTAGAACCTCTGTAAGTTTACTACCCAAGGGACTGGAACAGGCTGGTCAACATAAGAAACTAGGCCTGCTGTACTGATACTTACATGTGATGCATGTCCAGTCTGTGAAAATTAGGTCAACTTAAGGAGGTGGTCAGTGTAGGGAGGTGGTCAACTACAGAGGCTCTACTATATATAATATATATATGTATATATGTATGTATGTATTTTTTTTCTTATCAAAGAAGAACATACGTAACATCAATATATTCTGTCAAAGAAGCAGAATGAATGGCTTACCCAATCTAGTTCTATATTAAATAACCTTATTATTTTATATGTGGAAAAGACATGAGAGATTTTCTATTTCAGGCCAAATTTAGGTATGAGAACTCAGTGTAAGTGACTTTGCAGCAATTATTTTACCAGGGGGGAGCTATGATATAATGTTTAAGAGTGTGGCCTCGGAACCTGCCCTCTGAGGTTCGAAGCCCAGCTACATGAAATGACAAATTTTGTAACCTATATAAAACTTTTAATAATGCCATCATCATACGATTGTTTTAAGGGTTAAATGAAGTCACTTTTATAGCGTGCTTACTCCATCGCCCGAGAGGCGATGTCACTTCATGAACATTATTTAATCCGGGTCTCCTGATGCTTGTATACATTCTGTCTTCCACCTGGGGCTGCCCTGTTGACTGATAGACCTCCCTGAGAGATGGCTGTGATTAATTGAATGAAAGTCTCTTTTGAAGCCTCCTCTACTCTTTAGCTATGCTAAATATATTTGGCCCATGTTTCTTATGAATTTACATCTTTAACCCTCGACACACCAAATTTTCTTTTGTAACTTCCTAGTGAACTTATATGGTTCCTTGACAATAAGGATGATTTTGCTTGATATACTTGTAATGGCTAATCTTCACATATAATTTATGAAGCCAGCCTCATTTCTTTACGGCCATATACTTTTTATAACTACTGACTTTTGGAGATTAATCTCAATTTTCTTAATCAAAATTCTGTTAAATAGGAACACTATTAAGTATTTTTATTATTATTATTTTTTTTTTTGCATAAGAAAAGCAAAGGAACAGAGAAGGCCAGTGAGTTTGCTGAGGCTGACAGTGACAGAAATGTGGGACCCAGAGCTTGGCATAGTAATGTGGCTTCTCCTCCAGTTACCTCCAAACCCAGAGGAGCTTGTCCAGAGACATTTTCTGTGGCCGGTCAGCATTGCATATGTGCTCGAAGTGAACCATGAAGCACTAGCCTCACCTTTTCAGAAACCCGAAATAATGACTTCTTTTTCCTATCTCTCGCCTTTCAATTTTTGTGGCAATGAAGAATCAAAAATCAGATTGAGCGAGGCTATTTGGGCCTCAGGAAACAAGTCCATTGTTTGTGTTTTCTTCACTCCCAAGATATTCTGAGGGTTGGTACACACCAGCCTGGAAAAGGGAAGCATCGGCGGACCATCTCATTTCTGACTCAGTAAGCCAGCTGGGTGTTGAGACTATTTCCATGGCTTCCAATCCGTCAGTGCTTGAAAACATTTACTACGGAAAGGATCGCTGGCTCGGGATAGACATTTGTCTAATTCAGCAACAGCACTTTACACTGCATTTCCAGATTATGCCTCTCCTTGGAAATGATCTATTACAGGAGCAGTTTATAAAATTAAACACTTGTCATTATGCAATGCAAAATTCATGAAGCAACCAAATGTCAGGGATCTACATATTTAAAATATGGGAGTTTTAGCATTTCTTCCCTGGCATGGATTCTGAGCAGTAAAAGGCCCAGGGAAAAACATAGCTAATCACAAAGCTGCTGTGGAATGGACCAAAGCATTCCTTTTGGGAACTATTAGTCCAAAAGGACCCTATTTTCCTAGTAGAAAAATAATTTTCTATTCAATAATTATTTATTAAATATTTTCCACGTGCCAATTGCTGTGCAAAGTACTGGGGCAACAGCAATGAGTATAAGCATCGTCTGGCTCCTGTGGATGCTGTGTTTTAGTGCGGGCCGGGTGGGGAGGTAGGCAGCAATAGACAAACAAGTAAGTGAAGAAGGAAATGATGCTTTGGGCACACAATGTTCCCTGTCTATCCCCACAAACTATATTTTTCTGTTAGAGAAAAAAGGAAATCTCTTCTCTCAAACCACAGCAGCCTTTTTGAATTGCCAGGACCAAATCACTCATCTGCAAACAAACACTGAGCAATTATGGGGTGCAGAGTACCACACTAGATATAGACGTGATTGAATACCATGGGGTGCAAAATAAACTGGCTGTCTGCAAGGAACTTTCTTTTGAAGAAATAGAAAATACACTGTTGATAACACTGATGATCATACCTTGTTGGTACTCCCTGAGCCAAGTTCTCTCCCATTATAACTTTGCTTCTTGCTCCAGAGGAGACATGAATAAATATTCATCCATATGTTTGGCCTGTGATAGATACAAGAGCATCAGGCAACTTAAACCCTTGTGTAGGGGTCTAATTATCCATACATTTTGTGCTCATGAAGAATACTCCTTGCTAAAGGGTCCAGTGACGTCGGAGTCTACCTCTAATGACTTCTTCACTGGGAACCAGACCTAGTGGCCACGATTCCTCTGAGGTGTCTGCTCCCCCAGTGTTGAGACCCATGAATACACTAATGCTCCTCTCTTCCTCCGAGCTCTGTTGTCAGTTCTCATACCACACTCACTAGTTCACCACAAAGAAATTGTGTCATGACATTTAGATCTGGCTGCTTTGGCACAGTCATTTTAATGCCAGGAATTTTTGACATGGAAACATGGCTTTGACATAATATTTTAGCCTCTGACTTTCAGTGTTTTAAAATATGCGTCATGGTGAGAGTTAAGGGTATAGTAAGGGTCAGGGATATTGGTTTCATATGTTAATTAATAATGACATAACAAAGAAAACAGCAATTTCGTATATTGAAAGTGCCATTTTGATGTCAAAACAGCTACATCAACATGATTATGTCAAAGTGGATGCATCAATCCACGATGTCAAAAAGTTCTTGGGTCGCCTTCTTACCTCACCTTCATTATTCATGGAGGGCATGATGGAGGGCTCCTATTCCAGAAAACTCTCTTATCTGAAAATGACAGGGGCATCCAACCTCAGCAACGAATCACATAAATTAGATTCCATGTGGCTCTCCTGGTGAGGCATAACGCCACGCACCTGTGTCAGAAAGCAAGGCCCACCCACTGGAGTAACACATGTCATCAAACAATGGCAATCGTTTTGGGAAATATCTATATTTACCTGAAATTGACACCACTGACATCTCAGAGCAGAGGAAATATTAGGAACAAATGAGAACTGCCTTAGATTGCCATCAGATGCATGTGCATTTTGAGAGATTAGTAAGATCTAGTTTTAGAAGGAGTGAATGAAAAATTCCAGAGGGGAAGACTGCTATGTGTGCACAATATTCTTGTACAGGGAATGCCAGAAAGATGAATTTGACTGGAACTTGAGATGGGTTCAGGGAGCAAGTGGAAGAAAATGGAATGTAGTTGAAGGGCCTTGAATGTGTGAAGCTACCAAAACTTGGTGTTATCTTGAGAGGCAGCAAGAAGTTATTATGAATTTTAACAGGTGAGTTCCATGACAGAAAACTGCTTGAAAGACTACTCAAACTTCTTTGTGAGATGAACTTCTACCGAAGTGAAGTTGGAAGCCAGAAGAACTGCCCAGGAGTTACTCTGCAGCCCAGGTATAAGGCAGTGAAGATTTGTGCTCTGGCTATGGAGGTGGAAATTAAGGTTTGTGTTTGAATGAAATTGAGATGATGGAAATTGCAAGACTTGGGTGAAGATGATATATTGGGGGTAAAAGGAGAATAAATCCAAAATGAATCTAATATAATAAGTTTGGTTAAAGACTGAGCATGGTATTGGCATTGATAGCAATGGATGGACTTGGGAAGGATGTCTGTCTGAGGGAGAGAGTCACAAGCCCAAAGTTTACTATCATAGTATTGATGGCCCAACCACAATAAAGGGTGGTACAGGGTTGTAAAGAGGTTAAAAACTCCCTGTAGAAATGGAAGGTTTAGCATCTATCTTTATCAAGGTGGAGTCATGTGAGCAAATAATTATCATCACCATTATCATCACCATCATCATCACCATTGTCATGACACATTGTGTGAAGATACAGTGGGCATGAGTAACTACACTTGCAGAGTCACAAACATATATATGGACCAAACTCCAAGTTTAAATAAAATCTCCATAATGGAAGACAAGAAACCAGTAAAAAAAAAAAAAAATTGAAAACAGTGAGGCATTAAGAATTACCATGTTGCACGGAGAGGAGAATGATTCAAGAAAAGGATGTAGTCAGGGTGTCATGATGAAAGAATGCATTCCAAACAGTGAAATAAAATTTGAGCACTTGGAGAGACTAACTTCCTTTTGAGAAAGTTATGCATTCACAGGCAGGGTTTGGTAGGGAGTGGCTGGAAAAGTGGAGGTTGTAATAAAACGAGGTTTAAAAAAGGACAGAATCAAAGTTGGAAGGAACTTGGAGGTCATTGATTATAACTTCCTTTCCGTTTCAGGAATCACATCCAGGAACAGCAGCCCTAACAGATACTCACTCCGCCTTGTTGGAAGGGTACCCTCTAATTTGTCAGCCATTCGATTCCATATTTGGACTGTAGTCCACTGGCTTAGTGAATTCTTCGTTTCATTTAGATACAATGCAGAAAGCTAAAACTACAGAAGGAAGAAATTTGCCAGTAGCAGGAAAGCCCAGAGGGATCAAGTGCATTTATATCAGCTAGAAGAGAGGCTTATAGGTAGTTAAAGGAAAGGAGAAAAGAAGCACTCGTGAGGAAAGGGTTAAAGAGTTTGGAAAGGAGATGGACGGCAAAGCCCCTCAGAAGCCATAGGCAGGAAGTGATCAGAGACGCAGATGAAAAGGTTATTTTCTCTTTATTTATCCACCCACTAACCGGTGCCTGCTACGGTGCTTTTAGCATAGCCTGTGTGCAATAGAGATGTGCTGATTGATTAATTGAGGAGAAGAAAGATATTTTTGAGATCCAGAAAAAGATAAAGGGAGGGATTCAGAGGCAGTTCTGGGATCTAGTTGGTGACAAATCAGGTGAACTGAGGTGCAAGAGAAAATTCAGAAGCTTCACTTTTGGCCACTGCAAAGAAAATGGCTGCTGTTTCAGTCCCTTTTAAAGATAATGAAATAAAAATAATAATAATAAAGCCATCTGACTGACTCCTTTGTGCCTTCCCAGAACTAAAGTAACAGGCAAGGCATTCAGATAAAACTGTCCCTCCTGGAGGAAGAGACATGCCAAGAGAACCGTGGCCAGATGGGAGCCGTGGAGAGTGGCTCAGAGGGGCATTTTGATTGCCCAAGTTTGGATTTAAACCAGGTGCCTCTGGGGTAGAAGGCCAGAGCTTTGCCAGTCAGGAGCAGGGATGGAAGCTGCCGTTGTGTGAAAACAAGTTAAGTCACTTGGTTCCAGGGAATGTGGTCCAAGTGTCATAAATGCATCTGTTTAATAATGCATATCAGTAGCTGTTCCAGAATTTGGGCTCCTTGAGCTGCCTTTGTTTCCTCATTTCCAGAAAAACATACAAGCCCGTGTCTTCACAAAAGCACTAGATGGCAGCATAGGATATCTATTCAACTGTCTCTCGCCACAGGCTGCTGGAATTTTGACAGCTACAAAACGGTACCTGTGGTTTTGTGTATAAAACTGGTATAACTGTTTGTACATTTAAAAAATGTAACAATAAATTAAACATAAGGGAAAGGGGTTGCTAATAAATACAGTGTTAGACTGCATTTCTGTATACCAGGTGACAAGCTCGGGCATTCAAACCTGACTTGTGCAGGGGATGGGCAGGATGGGAAGTAAGTTGAAGGAGTTGCAAAATGTACATGCTGGGTGATTATAGCTGCCGGGAGGGTTGTTGTCGACTTACCCATATGTCTGTGTGCATTACACAGAGGTGAAAATTTAGGGAGGTGAGGGGTATAATATGTCAGAAAGTCTAGATGCAAGGGATTGTAGAAGAAAGCATGGTTGTGTGATTCCCTACCTAACTGTTTTGATGAATAGAAGGTAAAAGTGTGAGCTCATTATGTTTGTTTTCCTTAAAGAAACACAAATTGTGCCCCTTCATTTTCTTACTCATCACATAGAAAGTGGGTCTCTTATGCCTGCGTACCTCCCAGCCTGTTGGACTGGGCTTGGTGCCCACTGTCATCTTTTTTCCCTTAGTCTGGGTTAATACAACTTTCTTGGTTAGAACATCTGCCATTTGAGATACCCAAGGACGTGAGTTTGATTCCATCAAGGGGCAGTTGACAAGCTATACAGAAGAAGGAAACAAAAGCAATTCCAAGGTCATGCATGGTAAACCTCACTTACATGTGAGCCGTACAAAGATTCTTCACCACACCTAGAAAAATCATTCAAAGCACAAATCCTCCAAATATGGTCAGGAGCATTATCTTTTTATTCATCTTTTCATTTAACAAACATTTATCATCTGCTATATGTCAAGCATTGTGCTGGGCAATGAAAGGGATCTAAAAAAACACAAAGCATATGAAAAACCCCGAGCAGTATATATAACATTATCCACATCTCCGTTATACAAAGGAAATAATAATAATAGTTACTAGTGGCATAATGCTTTATAGTTCTTGACACACTTTCCTATACTTTCCTTCTCAATAACTTATTTGGTTCTTACAATCACCCTACCATTTGGACTTTTTATTTTTATAGGTGAAGAACTGAAGTTCAGAAATACTAATTTGCCCAAATCATAGTCAACAGGGGTACTGCTGGGACTTGAAGCTAGTCTTTTGATTCTAATTTTTAAACTCTTTCCATTATACCATACAACTATAAAGAAAATGCATCACATTTTATACCATTTCAAGCTTTTATCCTCTGAGATTTTAGTCTCAAAAATCTGTGAAATTTAGATCAAAGATTTGAATTCAAGTGTTGTGTGATTATTTACTTAGTAAATAAAGTCTAGAAATAAAAGGTGTTCTACTAACCGTGGAATAAAAACCTGTAAGGTGCTAAGAGGAAAATTCCACCTTGGTATATTGTTGTTTTATTGCTTGCTTATAAATAAGGCAAATGCTGTTTTTGATCGCATTGTTTTTTAAAAGTGAGAATGCAAATTTCTTCTGGTGAAGAAGAGGTATTTTCCAGAGCTAATTTCTTTACTTTGTATACCTAAATGTCTCTCATTGTTTTTCTTGAATTTTTGTGGGATTTTTAACCCATAGAAACACATCACCCTGCAGACTTTCTGGCACACAGAGGCTTCTCATTTATTGGTTGAATGGGTGGAAAAAATGCAAGTAAAGAGTGGCCGTCTATCCGCTTTACCTGGTCCGGCCCATGCTAACCTTCTGTCTCATTCCAGAGCATCTCTCAATTTTAAGATCAGAACTCACCTCAAATTCTACCTGCCAAACAAAGCTTTCCCTCACTTTCCCATATGGTATATCGTCTCTTGCCGTACAATGTAGCACCTGTTTTTATATTTTCTTTCATTGTTTTCTGGTTGTTCCATATGCCCAAGGCATGTTTGCCAACTAGAGTATCAGGTCTAAGAGGACAGTGCTTGTCACCACATAATATCAGTTTACTTGCTTCTCACAACATGTCTGTTTAAATCTGTAAATTCTGCGTGGTCACGCCTTTCTGCGGTGGCACATTCCAGTAAAATCCCGTCCACAGGCACTTGAGCAGAGCAGGAGGTGGAGATGCTGCACCAGATGAAATCATCCTGTTTCAACGTGGGCGTTCAAAGCCAACAAAGAGGCTGTGACGCTTCATTCTTGGAGGCCGCTGATTGCCCATTTTAGTGATCTGAGTCCATCATCTCTTTTTTAGCTGGTCCCAAAGGGCCGGTTGTAAACAACCACTGTCCAAATTGGATTGTATTACCCAGGAGATGAGCAAACATCAGGTAAAGTCTCAGAGTCTGGAAGGCTAAAAACCTGTGATGTAAATCAGAAGCCAAGACCATAAAAAAGTAGGTTGATTTCCTGTTACTTAGCATTCAGTGCAATGAATCATTTAAATACGCAATTATTTAAAAAAAAAACAACAAGCTTTCAACACAGAGATTAATGAGGGCCCCCCACCCCATTTGCTTTCTGTGTTCATAAGCCCACAGTAGGCTTATCTACAGGAAATGGGTTGCCATCTGTGTGGTAGGATTTAAAGTATACTGCCCAGTCCCCAGTCTTTTCCCCTGCTGGCTTAGGAGAGTACAATCTTTAGAATTATTTACTTTGGATAAGCCATTGCTTCCAGAACATTTTTATAAAAATGACTACTACCTGACAGACATATTAGAAATTACTAACAAAGAGTAATTGATTTGGTTGCTTAATTTTTCCTCAGCATTGGTACCACCCCTCTCTACCCTTCCCCACAGAATGAGGGCAGAAAATGGAAAACTCATCATCATTCTGAGCTAGGAAGTTCTAAAACAATCTTTACACCATTTATAATCAAAGTTATAGGTAATAGAAATTTGGGAACATCCCAAAGGGAACATCCCAAACATATTGTTGTGAGAATATTTTAAATGTTAATTTCCCCCTTCCTATGGTACTGTTAATACTCAACAGGAAGCAATTCATAATTCCTGCTAACCTTTTGTGTATGTTAGTAAGAACGTGGAAATCCTTCCACTTTCCACAAGGACAGAGACTTAGAGATCTAAGTCAATCCTAAGAGACCAGAGATCTAGGTCACATTGGAGTTCTTGGCACAGGGATGTGGGAGCACACAGCCTATCCCCAGCAAGGGATGTGCGAGTTCTCTCTTTTCTGCCTCTAAGTGTCCTTTTTTAAATCTCAGGGACTATTTAAAATCTTAAGAGGTGACAAAAGCATCTCTGCAAATAAGCCTCTGAGGGTGGAAAAGAAAGAGGGTGTGTCCTTGAGAGAGGGGTAAAGGAAGGCTCCCACAGACTAGGTGAGATTAAACCTCATGGTGCAAATTAATTGTGCTTCAAAAAAGATTGTGCCTGGAGCTTACACTGCAGATTTAGTACCAGCTTTTATAAATGAAGGCAATTTTTGACACCAAAGGTGAAAGGATTGAAAGGCTGAAGAAACCAGAAGTCCATTGTTTTTGTTTTGTTTTTACTTCCACACTCTTAGCCGCTGTCCCAGTGGGTTGGTATAAACTCACTTTTTCTCAGGACTGATCAGCACAAATGGATCTAGTAATCCATGGCTCTTGTATCAAGTCCTCCAAAACCCTTTTTTAGCTGCTCTTGCCTTCAGGATGGGCCTTTATTTCCTTATGTCCACCATGGGGACTTTAAACTTTGAGCTCTAGCCATATGGCTCTGTGGAGTAATCACACGACTTTAAGGAAGGCTTGCCAGGACTCTCAGTCACTATATTCTTCCCACTCATATAAAAATTATTTTTCAAGGGTTTAATTCAAATGTCTATGCTGGCCCACAACCTTTGTGCATTCTAACTGCTATTAGATTTGCGTGCTCTGAAATTACTTATTCTGTGTTAATAACACCTCCCTAAAGAGAGAGGGTCCAATTTTTCAGGGTCCATGCTATACTTTTTCTGCAGTATTTTCTACAGTAAAAATATTTATTGATTGGTGGATGATATTGGCAATTTTATTATTTAAGGAGTAATTGTTTAGAATGTAGATTGTTCCATTTGGATTTTTTACTCTTTCTTCTTCCCCCACTACCTTACCTATTTTACCTATAGCTCTAAGCCCCCCACCCCCCCACCATTCTACAATGGGAAGAACAGGGAACAGACAAGCTGGTCTCTGACGCCATTCTTTGATGAAAGAAAATTTGAGAAACCATTGCCTAGAAGGAGATTTTTGAGTTATCTATGATTTTTCAATTATCCTTGAATTTTTTCCGCTGTTGGCAAGGACTTTCGGAGAGAAACTCATGAAAGTTTTATGTAAGAACTGATACTATTAGAGAGAGGTAAGGGTTATGTGCAATGTAGGGAATTGAAGATAAGTGTCGCAGCTGTTCAGCTGGGTATAATAATACACACTTGGTGATACTTAGATTCTGATGGCCTACTACCAACTGCCAAGAATTTTTAAACAAAGAGAGCATAGAATATTTGCATAGCTAATCCAAAATTTAGGAACTTAATTTATTTTTGTTAAAAATGGAAAGGAGAAGAAAAAATATCAAGTCTGTATAATTGGTGGAACCAATTAAATGTTCCTTTGCTTTTCTCTCCTTACCTGCATTTTCCCCCTTTCTCCTTTTTTTTCGAAAAAACTTCCTTTGTTTTTCTTTCTTTCCTTTTTTTGCCTTTCTTTCCTGTTCCCTCCCTTCCTTGCTTCACTGCTAAAAGTGGGAAGGAAGGGGAGAAATAAGAGGAGTGTTGGGAATAGACATGTTTGCCACAAGTGGGCCAGCTGCTGTTCTGCTGGCCTCTGCCATGATGACAAGTGAGAAAATATTCCTAACGGCGCCCACCTCTCCATTTCAAAGCACCAGTGTTGCGCTAGCCTAACACTGGAGTACCGTGGACCAGTCCACAAGCTATAGAAATTGCTGTAAAATGACTTCTGTTTAACAACAGCAGATGAAACGGAGCACCATGGCCACAGTTCCCATATGGCACTGCATGGCAGAATTGTGGGCTTTGCCAAAACATTGGTGACCTTATGTACAGTCACAAAAAAATTAAATAAAGCCAATTTCTAAAGCCTGAAAGAGTTTAACACTAAAAGCAGAGCTTTTCCTTCTAGTTTTTACATCTCATTTGTATACCATTTAGGGACTCTAGAGACAGAGTCAAAGTCTCAGGCCTTGCTGTTCTGTGCATACCAAGCAGACCACACGTCCTCCCCGGATAAATGGTAATGTTGGCTCCAGCTTCTCAGTGGAGGCAGTAAGTTTTCTCAGGAACATACCTTCATTGACTTTCAAAGGCAAAACTAGTTGCTACATGCCTGTGCCAACTTCTTCCACAGTTAACTGTGAGGCATAGAGGAGTTTGGGGGTGGACTACTTGTGACTTTTTGTTTCTCTGACGATTTCCAAATAAACAGTACAGCCTTCCTGTTATGAGATTTGAGGGAGAGAACTAAACGAGGTTGGCTAAAATTTTGACATGCCAGAGCTCCAGTTCCTTTTAATGAAAAGCAACATCATTGAAGTGATCACCACTATATAGGACTAAAAGGTACAGAAAAGAAACTAATCTGCTAAGGGTTACTTAGGCTTAGGTTTGTTGTTTCGTTTTGTTTTGTTTTAAGGCAAGATAGAAAAGATCAAAGCTTTAATGTCTATTCTTCATCCTTACCTTCCCTCCAGTGCCACATACCAGAGGCCAGTATCTCTAGGAATTTGTTGTGTACAGGTATTTATGAATATTGAAACAGTTCCTGATCAAGGGCCTCAAAAATATAATCTCAGAAAGTCATTCACCAAAACCACAGAGCTCTCTGCTAAGGGGAACAGCATCATGTTCCTAGGGCAAGAAGGAGCCAATTTCTCAGCTCCTAGGTTGTATTGAGGAAAATGTATGAAGGTTTATTCCACTATTGCTTATCAAATGTTTTTCTGGTATAGATAGATTGTGTACCAAATAGAGCAGGTTACTTTATAAAGTCACTGTCTTAGGCACCACAGAAGGGGAGGACTTTCTCTGCCATCTCTGCAATCCTGAATGGAGCAGCAGCAGTATATTTTATATGTCAAGGTATTAAAGTCTACAGTGCTGAGTTTGGTATTTTTCCTGGGATTTAGAAATGAACTGGTTAATAACAGGCATTGGTCACTTCTTGGTTAGGTAGCTCAAGATGATTACCCTGAGCAAAGGAAAATAAAGATTTTTATGTAATTAGTTTCCATTGGTACAGAGAAAATGCTATCCATGCAGACTATGGCCCTATGGCATAAAACTCACCAGATTCTAGTATTTAGCCAGGTGCCTTATGAATGCATATTTCTATATAGAGGAGGAACCAGGTACTAATACAGATCACCCAGTGCATATATCAGTTGGCATAGGTGAAAAATTTCCGAATCTCTGTGACTTCACACAATGAAGATTTATTACTTGCCCAACTCATAATCTAAAGCATGTTGGTAGGGTGGACAGGGAGTTTCTATACAGGCTTCTGTGTCTTCTAGGACATTAAAGCACAGACTCCATCAAACCCCCCAACTCAGCTGGCTGATAAAGAAGAAAGAGAGGCTGGAGAAGGCACAGCCGTTCTAAGCTGCCTTGACGTGGAGGCGACACATCCTGCTTCTTCTCAGGTGTATTATGAGAAGTCCTCTGACTCTATCTAATCATAAGGATCTGGGAAACACAACTAAGTAGGCACCAGAAAGGACAAGGACACAGGCCATGTGAGCACTGGTTATCTGTCACAGTGTCTTCTCAGCTTGGCCATCGAAATACCTGTGTAATCATAGGACAAGTCTTTAAAAAAAAAAAAAAAATTAGGGGCTCTAACTAGGGCATGGGGCCAGCCGCATGCAATGTAAAAATAATCTGTAAAATAATTATAGACACAATAACACAATAGAGGGACTATAACATTTTCCTTTCATATCACCTTCCCTCAGTATACATTCTAACCCTGACTATTGCAGCTGGAGATCAATATTTGAGGGTGACAGTAGGGGATTCGTCACCAGTCAGATCTTGTCAAGTGAGCACACACGGCAGGCTCCTGATTGGGGCCTGGGAAGCTGGGGAAGTGGATTGTAAATTTCAAGGCAGTGCCATTCCCAACTGCAATGGCACCTCGTGTTTCGTTTCTAGCTCCTTGGTGAGCGTGTCTCCTCCCACAGGCATGGCATTTAGATTGTTTTAGTGGCTCCTAAGATGAGTGTGAGGAGAACATAAAAACTCCTTTGAATTGTAATCAGTCTGTCTCCAGACATAATGCTAGCAAAGATGCTTAAACAGCACTCTGTAAAGATGTTAAGAAAATATTTGTAGTGCTTCACACACCTATAGACAAAAAACAGTTCTTGTTGCTGTAAAAGCGGCAACACTGTACAGCCTTAATTAAAGCATCATCTGACCTGTTTTTTTTTTTTTTTATGCTACAGTTGCAGAATCCTGCTGAAGAAAAGGATTAATTACAGATGAGCTGTGTGTCATGATAATTAACTATTGCCGCTTTTCTTATTTGCCACATTCTGGTACTTTTTCCGCTTTAGTAGATTCAAGGAATGAGAATTTTTATCACATCCCCTGCCTACAGTCCCTGATGGATTTGTCACACATAAATTTGCGCAGCATACACAAAATATTGAGCCATCAGCATTTTTTTTTAAATCCCCATGTGCATGGGAACATAGAGCAAAGGGAAGCGTGGAGCAGAGCAAAAGTCAAGCACATAGTAAGGTCCAGGCATGGGGGTGCCAGAGGTTCATGAGACGCAGAAAAACAGTTTGAGGAAGGATCCTGAAGTGAGCTTGACATGAACTAGCTTTGGAAATGTTGGTGTATGTTGACAGGAGACCAATAAAGGACATCCAAATAATCATGATGAGACAAGATCCTCTGACTCTGATCTGATTGAGATTCAGGATTTTCCAAGTTAATACAAGGCAGGTGCCTTTATTGCCAAGGTCATGCCAGGTTGTAGAGTTTCACACAGAATGCAGAACTTCCAAAGCATCCATAATCCTAGAAAATGCACAATGTCCTCAACTTAAAAGATTCTATTGGCATCACCATTTCATCTCCTAAGCCAAGTCCCTAAGAGTGCACTGTCTCCACCCTGCAGTCTCTTCTGTATTTGTTTGTCCTCAGCCTAGTAGAGCTGTGAGCAGTTAGCCAAGGTAATAGGTGATGGTTTTCTTTGTCTTTGGGGCTTCTCTTAAGAGTGTTGGTGCTGCAGGCCACTTGGCATAAGGGATAGAACTTTCCTGTGATTATTCTACTTCTGGAATTTCTGAAAAATGGCCTTCTCACCTTCGTTCTCCCACCCCTTTCAATAGTTGTATAAGTGTATAATTCTCAGTACTGAACTTCTACCTAATCCAAATACCTAGGGTTTCAGTTTTCCTCATTAAACCCTGGTTGATAGATAAACACACATTTCTAAGAGAAGAGTTCAAATTCTGTACCTGACTTATTTCTAAACAATTATGTATAAGGAATTTTTCTGGTAAATAGCCGAGAATTCAATTTGTTTGAGGTTAATTATTTTGTAACATAATTTTTTAAAACACAAATTATTTCATTTCTCTTTCAAAATAACTTACACACAGGCGATAATATTATTCACTATAAATGACAAACATGTTAAGCTGAAGGCACACCAGCGTGATCCTTAGATCTCTTAGGTTCACTGCATATTATTTTTCAGAACAAGGTGAGCTATAAATAAATAATTCCCAAGTAAAGTATCTTTTGATTTTTAGAAAATATACTTCCTATGCTTTCTAACAGATTATGTAGTTGTAGCAAGTTACGAGATCAACCACACTGGATAGAGAAGCGGAAAATGTGGATTCTCTCAATACCACGTTATGGACCATTTGCTCGTGATTTAGAATTGTATCTCCCACATATACAATCCTGAGAGTACACTCAGTGACATACCAAAGTTAAGAAATGCATTACATTTGATTACATAAGTGTATATTTTAAGATAAAGCACCAAATACGAGCAGTTGTGATTTGTGTTAAAAAATTCATGAAAGGACTATATAACTTATCAAAAAAAGTCTGAACCCTGGCTTTTTTTTGTCTTATAAATAGTAGATCTTCTGCTTTCCTAGACAATCTGACATTTACACACATGTGCTTTCTCACACATGTACATACTACAGTTTAGAACAACTAGCGGTAATAATTTAAACATAAGAATATTAAATGTTTATATAGTCTTTGCAAACTGTAGCTGTAGGTAGAACCCTCCAGTTCAAATTTAGTTTATGTAAGCATGTGCTACACAGAGATATTGATATACACACAACAGAGAGTATGTGAAATTCTTTTCCAGAGTGAAACAGATAAGCTCAAATATGTGGCTTTAACATTGTTTCTCAGATACGCTTAAATAAAAAATACAATATGCTATATAATTTTGGGAGAGAATTTAAGAATAAAGATGTGAACTCTAAAACTACTTTTTAACCTCATTAGCACTATAGTCCTCTTCTGTTAATGCAGCATTTTTGAATAGGGTTTTTCTTATGTGTGTGTTAGATTTTCAGTTTATTGCATTAGCTATTGCCATCCTGGTAGCAATCCATATGTTTAAGTAAATATAATTTTATTATCCATATTTTATAAAAAACTATGTTATTATCCTCATTTTACTGGTGAGAAAATTGGGGCTTGTACAGTCTAAATAATTTACCTGCACATGGTCACTTAGGTAAGAGTTGAGGAAGTTTACTGACAACCTGATAGCTGAGTGGTCCTCTCCCTGTACTGTGCCCTCTCTCCTCATGTATACAAGTGAGTTAAGCCTTATTGCTTTCAACTTCACCTTCATGGTCAGGGAGTGAGGTTTGGCCAGGTTAGGCCGGCGGAGTACTGGACAAGGAAGAGTTCATCTAGATCAACAGGCCCCAGCCTAATGTATGATCGAGGCAATAAAGGTCAGGCGTAAACATGACAATGAGTCTGTAGGACCAATGAAGAGACAAAAAGGAAAACGGTATGGTGGCCACAAGAAAGGCACTTGTCGGATCTGTGGCTGCAGGGAGCACAGTTGACTACCTCAGTTGCTACATTCTAAATATCTATTGCTAAATTCACCCCAAATATTTTTGGGGGGTAGGGTGTTTTCAAGCAATAAAAGAGTACAACAGGATTATTACAATATGACTGTGCTGATGGACTTATTACTGGAAGACTCCTCTGACTGGCAACATTAGCTAGAAGGTTTTTCATCATCTCATTCCAGGGTGGTGGTAATGGAGCTAGTGAAAAGTAGAGAAAAGGTAGAAGTGGTTGAATTCTATATATATTTTGAAGACAGGGTTGATAGAAGCTACTGACAATTTGTATGTAGGATATGAGAGAAAGAAGGTAAGGCTGCCTCCAAAGGTTTTGATCTGGGCAACTTGAAATATGGTCTTCCCGTCAGCTGAGATGGAAAAGGCCTTAGGTAGAACATGTTTCTGGAGGTGAGGGGGAGATGTAGATCAGATGTTCAGCATTCTAGTAGCACTGAGTTTGAGGTATCTATTAGACATCCCGGCACGTATCCCAAGAAGGCAATTCGATGTATGACTCTGGAGTTTAGGTACGAGGTGTAGAGTGGAATTACTGTATAGGTTTAAGAGACATCAGTGGGTAAATGGAACTGAATGAGATCTCTGATGCAGGGCATTGGAGAAAAGTGGTCGAAGGACTGAACCCTTAGTGTTGGAAAGGTTCCCATCTCACCACTTTGTTGAAGAACCAGTAAAGAAGCCTGAGAAGGTGTAACAAGCAAGGTGATAGGAAACAAAGAGGATAATAATAGGGAATACTCTTTGAGACATACCTAACAATTGAGGAAGATCAGGAATTGTGCACCTGAGTGTGAGTTATACGAATAGGATGGGCTGGCGTTCTTCACTACAAAAGCATTGAAATTGTGATGTTGAGAGCAAAACTGATACTGTGAAGCTCTGAATTATTTGCTCCAGCGTCTGTATTAGTAAAGAAGCTTTTTTGTTTCAAAGACTAGAAAATGTAGCCCAAACCGGCTTTAATAATCAGGGGAACTCTTGATCCACATATCTAAAATGGTCAATGGTAAGATGAGCTTCAGGTGAGATGTCTGAGTAATGTTGTGAGGGACATGAGTGCATTTGATTTTCCACAGTACCAGGGGTCCTCAAACTATGGCCCGCGGGCCACATGACGTGGTGTGATTGTATTTGTTCCCGTTTTGTTTTTTTACTTCAAAATAAGATATGTGCAGTGTGCATAGGAATTTGGTTTTGTTTTTTTTTAACTATAGTCTGGCCCTCCAATGGTTTAAGGGACAGTGAGCTGGCTCCCTGTTTAAAAAGTTTGAGGACCCCTGGTTCTGATAGTACCTTCCCTCCCAGTTTTAAGACCCCTGTTAACAGCCTACAGCATGATGTTAAATGCTAAATTATTCATTTTGGGTAGGACAGAGTTTCTTTTGTGAGGAAGAAAAAGAGTGAGCTCTTTTTAAGAATTTTCCAAAAATAAAATACTTGCCCAAATTAAATTCATATCCACGCCTTAGCTGAAGAGATAGGATGTACAGTTTTGCATGAACCATTTAGCACCTGTTCTGCATAGGTCCTGCCCAAACTTGTGACCATAAGATTAGAGGGAAAGAAGAAATGAAGCCAGGGAGATCCTTTGTGGTCTGTGAAAAAGACTTCTTGTTGTTAAATGTAACATGTGATTGCAGTTGAGTTTCAGGCATGGTCTCTCAGAAACATAAGGAAATTCTCTAATAGCCTACCTAACTATAATTCTAAGACTTGTTGGTATAATTGGATAAGAAAATATATTCCCAATGAAGTTGGTATTTCTTCTTCCTCAATGAAAAGAAAAAGGATAATTCTTAATCCTGGGCTGTGTGTCAGAATTGGCAGATTCCCAAGCCCTACCCAAGACTTCCTGAGTGAAAATATTTAGAGAGAGGTTCAGGATCTATATTTTTTGGGAAGCTCTACAGAGGACAAGAGAGGAGGCTTTGGGAACTCATTTCTATGGCTAATGCAAAGGCTGCCTTCAATAATACAGAGTGTCACAGCTCTGGGGTGTGACATCAGTATCAAGGAACAAGGTGGCCTAATGTGTGGAAGTTTAAGCCATATCACTGTGAATGAAGAGAAAAAGTGTCAAGGCTTCTGCTGACAGACAAGAAACACTTACAGATTTTGCTGGGAATTCGTGTTTCTCCCTGCTCAATGACATCATTTTTAGGATGTAAACAACATGATTTGATTCATGCACCTTTCCAAGTAGATGCACTTTAGAGCCAATGAATTAAGAGACATCCAGATGTGGCTCTTTAATTAGATAGAATCCCAAATTTTTCCCAGCTGTTATCCTCTGGTGTTCTTACTGTGTTTTAAGCTCTATTCTAAAGTTTTATATGTATTAACTCAGTCCTAAAAACAACTCTCAGAGGTGGACATTATTATCCCCATTTTATAACTGAAGAAACTAAGGTATAAAGAGACAACATAACTTTACCATGTTGACTCAGTCAATGGCAGAGTTGATTCCAGGACTGCCATTTTAGGTTGGTATCAGGCAAAAGAAGCCTGAGTTTAGAAATGCCTTTGATCTTGAACTCCTGAGTTCAGGTGATCCTTGGGCTCTCAGGGTGCTAGGATTACAAGCATGAAACAGTACCTGCCCAAGAGTGAGTCCCAGTCTCTATTAAAAATAGAAAAATTAGCCAGGTGTTGTGGGGGATGGGTACAGTCCCAGCTAAGTTGGGGGTGGTGGTGAAGCAGGAAGATACCTTGGACCCATGAGTTTGAGGTTACTGTGAACTAGGTCAAAGCCATGGCACTCTAGCCTGAGGCAATAGAGTGAGACTCTGTCCCCCACCCTCCAAGGGAGAAAGAAATGCCTTTGGTGATATCAAGCATGTAGGCTACATGTTCCTATTCCTGATAGGACACAGTGTCTTTGTTAATTATGGACAACAGGGAGCTATCTTGAAATTATTTTGGTCATTAACACATCTTAGTCTGTTTGGGCTGTTGTTAGCAAACTACGCGAGACTACACAACAGAAATTTATTTCTTACAATTCTGGAGCCTGGCAAATCCAAGATCAAGATGCAGATTCGGTGTCTGGTGGGGGACTATTCTATATGCATGGCAGCTTTTGCCGCATCCTCTCTTGGTGGAAGGACTTCCAGGCTCCCTCAAGCCTCCTTTATGAGGGCACTAATCCCATTCAAGAGCTCTACCCTCATGATCTAAGCATTTCCTGAAGACCCTAGCTCCAAATACCATCACCTTGGACATTAGATTTTTGGGGGGCCACAAACATTTAAACCACAGAAACACATTAGATAATGGCCCTATTAAAACACAGGTGGTAGAGGACAGGATGGCATCCCTAGCAATGCTCTTTCTGTTCCATCACATTAATTGGCATTCAACGGAACAAAATTCGGCATTATAAAAAGCCTTCTAATGATGTTTTACCATGTTATATGTTTTAGGGGAAGAGGTACAGAAAATTTGAACATTGGTCTGGGATTTATACCAAAAGAAATGGAAACTAGATTGCTAATGAGGGCAGTGACTTCCCACCACATCATAAGGGGAGGTTTGTGAAGGAGCAGGGGATGTGAGGCAAAGCTTTGCTAATGCAAATTGATTCCTGGAGGGCTTCCAGGTCACAGAGGAAGGCGATTATCCTTGCTGTTGGAATAGTTTTAGATAATGAATGGTAGCCATTAGACACTGAGGGAAAGTTTCTTGGCTTGGCTTTTAGATACCTATGCAGCTTGTGCTTATGGCATTAAATAGAACTCATTTAATTCAGGCTAGCTTGCTGAAGGATGCCATTTCTACAAGCTGTGATTTTTTTTGTGCAGTGACTTTGCTAGAGAAACACCGTACTTTATTTCATGCATTAAGGTGACTGACACTTTGTGTTTTTAATTTAGGAACAGATTGATTCATTGATTGATGAGTGAATTGGCTGAATCATTCTTTCATCTAACCTATTTATTGAGTAAAGGAACAAGATACAGATGGGTTAAAATGGTTCGGCTGGTTTAACTTCTCCAGAGATGTCTAGCAGGTCATGATTAAGAAACAGTCAATATCAACATTTGACATTGCTCTGCACAACTGGGCCAAAACCTTTTTAGATACATCCTTAGAGGAACAATGATCATTTATCCCAACAAACCAATGCTATTAATAGCTTTACTTTTACTAACCAGATGTCATTCTTTCCAGTTTTTCTTAACCGTAACTTTTCTTTTTGTTTTCATGTTTCAATCCAATCAGAAACATTTATGGCTTTGCATTTAGTCATCTGTCCTAGAACAGCTCCTGCAAAGACAGGATCATATCCTGCCTGTTGCATAATAGCTACCATTCAATAATTACAGTGAAGGCACACAAAAATCTTCTCAAACATTATCTAATCTAATTCTCAACACCAGCCTGAGTTCTTATTTTCCCTGTAAAAGATGAAGCACCCAGGGTTCTAGGGATTACACGACTTGCTTAAAATCTATGTGTTAGTAAGTGAAGGAGCTAAAATTTGAAATCTAGGTCTATGTGGCCCCAAAGCCTATTTCCTTCACCGTGTACTGAAATTCTACCATGCAGAGTAAGTACTTTGAAATTCATTTTATTTTGTCTTCTTTGAAACTAATAGCCATTTTATTTCTTCTCACTGACTTTTTGCAATTATTTTCCAGGGTAGTGATTCACTGATAAGTCTCTCCTTTAGAAGTCTTTCTTTGCAGATGTTGAATATCTGGACAGAGGCCTCCTAGCACCACTTTTTATATTCAAGAAGAGCCATATGATCTTTCCCCCTATATCTCCACCTCCCTCATCAATTTCACTGATGGTCTTTCCTGTTCAACTCTCACTATCCTTACATACTTATCATCCTTAACTACTGTCAGTTCTATATGATTATAAAGACAGGTACTAAGAGAAAAAAAAATAAGGAAATTGAAGAAAAATATTTTTGGATAGGAATAGGTAAACAGTTGATGAAAAAATATACTCATGTTTGGCTCAGCAGCTGTAGCTCAGTGGTTAGGGCATCAGCCACATGCACTGTGACTGGCAGGTTCGAACCCCACCTAGGCCTGCTAAAACAACAATGATGACAGCAAGAAGAACAACAAAAATAGCCGGGCATGGTGGTGAGAGCCTATAGTCCCAGCTACTTGGGAGTTTGATGCAAAAGAATAACTTAAGCCCAAGAGTCTGAGGTTGCTGTGAGCTGTGATGTGACAGCACTCTACTGAGGGTGACATAGTGAGACTCTGTCTCAAAAAAATTACATAGATGTGTAATTTTATGATTTTATGTGTGTGTGTGTGTGTCCATGTTTGTTGTTTAGCAACCTGTAGGAAATACAGGTGCTTATCCTATCTTTCTACTAGATTGTACGTTTCCAAAGCTCATGGATATATCTTAGAATTAGGCATGGTTTTTGTTATATTATATAGATTTAAATTCTGCATAGGAATTCAAAAGCCAGTTAGACACTTAAAAAAATCATCGGATGCCAGAAATAGTTTCCATCCACTTGGTCTTTGCACTCGATGTTGAAGATACGTAGTTCAGGATATTGTCTAACTTACAGGTCCAAATAATATTCTAAAAATAGGAAACCTGGTGGTACATGCACAGGCCAAAGCAGATGTAAGGAAAACCACTTGACAGCTGCCACCAGTGTGCTGCTATAAAGGAACACTGTTAAAAGATGTGATTAGAATTCAGGGTTCCTCTTAAGTAACATATATCGTCACATCTCTTGTGTTAATGAAAAAGAAGCCACACTCAGTAAAATAACTTAAGGAAGTTTATTCTGAGGCAAATTTGAGGACCGTGACCTAGAGCCATACTCAAGAAGCCTTGAGCAAGTGGACTAGCCATGATGGGGTTACAGTTTGAGTTTTTACATTTTAGGGAGGTAGGGATTACAGGTGAGGTCATAAATCGATATGTGAAAATCATACATTGGTTTGGCCCCAAAAGGTGGGACATCTGAAAGTGGGGTGGCTTATCAGCGATAAGATTTAGAGGTCCTTTAGCTGAAAGAGTTAGGCTTAAAAGACCAGGAGTCATTGAAAAGGAATGCTTAAGATAAAGGGTCTGTTAATTAGAGACCAAGTACCTGACAGACCGTGGTTTGTTATGTATATTGGAACCTTTGGGGAGGTCTTGCATAGCCTTAGGCCTGTTGGTGAGTCACAAAGGACATCTCTGAGGAGGGTAAGGGGTATGTGAGGGCTGTCGGAACTTTCTCTTGGCTAGCAACTCAAATTTAGGGATCCTCTTGGCCAGGATGGGTCCAGTCATTCACCTGCTTGAGGGAGGAGCCTTAAGATTTTATTTTAGTTCACTTTTGTCAGTTTTCCTTCTCTTCTTTTCTCATGCTAGACAGTATAAATTACTTCATTCCAATTTTTTATGTAAATAAACTCTGAAATTAAGTTTGGTTCTAAGACCACAGAAGAGCCTGCTAGACTGCAGTTCTCCTGTTTATTGTGAAAGAATGACTTTTCCAGGCTATGATATTTCAGGAATCCTTATTGCTTAATTGGAACATAGACGGGGAAGCAGTTTCCCTACGCATTCTTTTAGCTGATACACAGTGAATTGGCACACTCCATCACCTGTGCTTACAATGCGGACTCTAACTTCTCTCTCTGCGTCTCCCGTCCACTCCCTCCTGCTGGACCTGCTCTCACTGCCCTACTGCCCTGCTCTCTCCTCATCTTAGGGCAGACTCCCGCAGTCATTTAAGTCTGTGCTTGTCTTTCGTTGTGCCTGTCTTCAACCCATCTTCTATACGACTTCGGGAGTGATCTTGCTATAAACAAATATAGCCTCTCACTTACCTGTTTAAAAAAAGGCAGTGGCAACCTAAAGTTTATTATATAAAATGTAAACTATCTAACATACAAAGTACTTTATAATCAATTCCTGGTTTAATTTTTTTTTTTCTTTTGAGACAATATTACTATATCGCCCTCAGTAGAGTGCTGTGGTGTCACAGCTCATAGCATCTTCCAACTCTTGGACTGAAGCCAGTGGTTCTCAGCCTGTGGGTTGTGACCCCTTTGTAACAATGAAAATATATCCTCCATATCAGATATTTACATTATGATTCATAACAGTAGCAAAATTAAGTTATGAAGTAGCAATGAAAATAATTTTTATGGTTAGGGGTCACCACAACATGAGGAACTGTATTGAAGGGTCACAGCATTAGGAGGCATTAGGAAGGTTGAGAACCACTGGCTTAAGCGATTATCTTGCCTCAGAGACTTGAGGACTACAGGTGCCTGTCACAACGCCTGGCTGTCCCGGTTTAATTTTCAAATCTTATCTCCTGAGTGCCTCACCATCTTCTCACTATACCACACATTCTATATTTTAGCCAAACCAAATCACTAGACGTTTTCTGAGCATGTCCCATTCCCTCACTGCCCTCAGTTTGGGTACTTGCTATTCCTTGTGTAATGGGAGTTTCTCTATTGTCAGCTGGGTAAGATGCTCACCATTCACATCTTGACTCTGATGTCAACTGCTCTCTGACCCCTGCCATGTTAGTCCAAGACATTTGGTGGCAACGTACATAGTATCCACTTTTGCATATCCCTTCTGTTCTTGGTTGGGAGAGTTTGTCATTCATGCAACTATAAACTCCCTGATGAGGAGCATGGGTTATTTCACCTTTTAAGCCACAAAATCTAGCACAGTGCCTTTAACAAAAAAGGCACTCAGTAAGTACCGTATATACTCGAGTATAAGCCGAGGTTTTTTTTGGCACAAAATTTGTAGAACACAAAATTTGTGCCAAAAAACCTGAACTCGGCACAAATTTTATGCCGAAAAAACTCGACTTATACTCGAGTATATACGGTATTTTTTTGAATGAAAAGTAAAATAACCTAAATCAGCATGTTTATGATTTTATTTTATTTTTTGAGACAGAGTCTCATGTTGTCTCATAGCTTATAGCAACCTCAAACTCTTAGACTCAAGTGATTCTCTTGCCTCAGCCTCCTGAGTAGCTGGGACTACAGGCACCCGCCACAACACCTGGCTATTTTTAGAGACAAGGTCTCACTCTTGCTCAGCCTGATCTCGAACCTGTGAGCTCAAGCAATCCACCTGCCTCGGCCTCCCAGAGTGTTACGATTACATGAGTGAGCCACCTGGCCGGCCCATGTTTATGATTTTATAATACTGTAATAAGTGCAGAGTTTGAAGTAATTCAAGAATCCCTAAAGACAAACATGAAAATACCTATTGTATATGCTGGCTATATATTTCAGAAGGCACATAATGACTGTTAGTTCTACATTTAGTGGGTGATAATAAGATTAATCAGAGGGTTCTAATAGTGATAATCTGAACCTTCCATTTTAAGTTTCCCATTATACTTTCTTCTAATAGTGTTATGTATTGATGATTGTTGTCTGATCCAAGTGTTCCATTAGCAATTAAAAATATTGATTTTTTAAATTCTATCATTAATTTTATATTTATTAGTTGAAAGACCACAAACAAAAACCTTTGCTCATCAAATACAGTTATTTTGTTATTCTTAATATGGTTCATACAGTAAAATGTTTAAATATTTATTGACAAAATTCAGAGTAAAGAATTGATGCCCCTATGATTTATAATAAAAATAAATAAATAAAAAAAATGAACTATCTAAAAAAAACAAAAACAAAAGGTAAAATACTAAAACAGCATGTATAGTTATAATGCCATTTTGAGAAAAATAAAACATAGAAATGTTTCTACGTAAGAAAAAAAAAAAATTGATGCCCCAATTGCTTTCAATGATGCCCAGTGTATGTATTTCCTTTTGAATTTGTTTCTGTTATTCAGTATCTTGCAGTGTCCTTACTATGTAGTATGAGGTACCACCATCCATTTTAGCCATAAAAACGCTCAGCGGTTGAGTCATGCCGCCCTTTCCTATCAAAGAATTGTGTAATGATTTTCAATGCAAGTCTGCGATTGATTTCTTATACAAACCAGCCAACAGACTGCAGCAAGGTGCAAATCGATTATCCTAACAGTCGACTCCAAAATTCCTCTGAGAGAGAAATCAATCTTTGCTTTTGAAACTACCTTGGTAAGTTACTGGGATGGAAGAGGAGAGCAGATGGTAGAAGATAAATGAGAAAAAGATGTGGCGCACAGGTGAATAAAATCACTTGAGTTTTTTTTTTTTTTTTTTTGATGTTGTTTTGTTTTTTTTTTTTTGGCTGGGGCTGGGTTTGAACCCACCACCTCTGGTATATTGGGCCAGCACCCTACTCCTTTGAGCCACAAGCACCGCCCCACCTGAGGGGTTTTTAAAGAACAGGGATAGCCAATGTTTAATGTTTGTATTAAAACTACTGCCACCTCTCCGGAAGTTTTAGTAAAGCCTTCTAACTAAAATACCCAAAACCTGATACAAGGGAGTAAATACCTAATGTATCTGAGGGAAGGAAAGAGGCTGCAAGTGGAAGAGTGAAATGAGAAAGGCAACAGGGATGCAGTGAAAGGCGCTGAAAGCCATAGACAGCTTTGAGGGCTTGAACCTTCTCAGCGTGCACAGAAAGTCTGGAGGAATGAGTTGGGAAGTCCTCAGGGACTGGAAACGTGAGTTGAGCCAGTGTTATCTGGGTCTTAGGCCACAAGGTCACATAATTAATACCAAGAAATTGTATTAAATGTGCCTCAAAAGCTCACAATAGAATTTTTTTTTTTGAGACAGAGTCTCACTCAGTCACCCTCAATAGAGTCCTATTGCATCACAGCTCACAGCAACCTCAAACTCTTGTGCTAAAGTGATTCTCTTTTCTCAGCCTACTGTGTATCTGGGACTATAGCCCCCCCCCCCCAATGTCCAGCTAGTTTTTCTGCTTTTAGTAGAGAGAGGTGTCTGGCTTTGCTCAGACTGGTCTCCAACTCCTGAGCTCAGGCAATCCACTGGCATCGGCCTCCTGGAGTGCTAGGATTACAGGCGTGAGTATTGATTGTCCCTTTCACCTTCTTCTACCACAGGTTAAAGCTTCTTCCTCTGCCCCCTCTCCAGTAACGGTATCCTTGGTTGTTTTTTACTTCTTATCTCTGCAATCAGTCATCTATCTCCACTTTTAACTTGATGACACTTTTTCCTGGAAGGCCACTTGATCATGCCAATTTCCATCTAGAAAAGTTCTGTGTGGCTTTTGTCTTAACCATGAATGAAGTCTAGAAGCTTAACCTCAACCTTTTATACTCTTTACAAGATGCCCTTCACAAGATGGACCAGTTCACTGCCTTGATTCTCACCCCTAGATTGGCTGATCTGACTGTCCTAGGAATAGTGAGTTCAAAGCCCTCTTCTGGTGTTCATATTATTCCCACTTTAAAGTCTTACAGAAGCAAATGCTTCATGTCTGAAATTTCTTTCCATTCTTCATGAATTCCCAAGTAGTCTATTCAAATGTTAATACAATGAAACTTAATATTTGCTGTAATTAGTTTGGAGAGTTCATTTATGTTGAACATATTATCACTGTAGCTATCTCTTGTTACATATCAGATTTGTGAAGAAAGATATGCTTGCTTTTTTTTGAAAGATGGGATATTTAAATATATATATTTGTGTGCTGATGAGAAAGACACAACAGAGAATAAAGATTTAGTAAATAGGTGATAGAGTGGAGAATCTAGAATGATGCCCTTCAAAGCTGCACAAGAGGAGGCACAGCTTTAAAAGGGAGTGTGGTCGGTTCATCTCTAATAGAAGGAGGGAACACAGAGCACAGGGTACTGGTGTTTGTAACTGGGAAGGTCTGATGGTGGACATCTGTAGCAGGTGGGAAGAGAAGGTGTGAACATTCTCTCGTGATTGCTTCAATTTTCCCACTGACATAAACAAAGTCATCGGTTGACAGTGAGGATGTGGGTGGATGTGTTGGAATAAAGGAAGGAGGTAGTTATCTATGAGAGGATCAAAAGCACAAGGGAACTATAGTATGATTGTTAGGCTCCAATAACGGCCCATCTAAGTTCAAAGGGGGATCATTCAGCCTTGTTAAGTAGCCTTGGTTAAGGTTTGGATCAGGCAAAAAATTGAATTTACCCAGGCTTGTGGTTTCATCAAACAACTATAAGGAAGTGACAGCAAAGCAAGACAATGGAAGGCATGTGCATGGGCGTTAACACAGTGATTAACCACACAATGTAGGTCACAGACTCATAGTTTGCAAATATCCTCTCCCATTTTGCAGGTTGTACATCCACTCTGTTGATTATTGCTTTTGCTGTGCAGAAGTCTTTTACTTTAATCAAGCCTTATTTGTCTATTTGTTTTTGTTACCCATGCTTTTGAGGTCATAGACCGATGTTCAGAGAGTTTTTCCTAGGTTTCCTCTTAGTATTTTTTATAGTTTTGGGTACTACATTGAAATTTTTAGTTCATCCTGAGTTGACGTTTGTGTCTGGTGAGAGCTAGGGGTCAAGTTTCATTCTTCTTCATATGGAGGTCCAATTTTCTCCATATGCAGGGGAAATTATTGAATTGGGTGTTCTTTCCCCAAAGTTCTTGTTGACTTTATCAAAGATTAGTTGGCTATAAAGGTGTAGCTTTATTTCTGGGTTTTCTATTCTGTTTTATTGAACTCTATGCCAATACCATGCTGTTTTGTTAGTATAATCTTGTGATATAATTTGAAGTCAGCTGTGATTTTTTTTTTCTTTCTTTTCTTTTTTTGGGGGGAGGGGACTTAGAATTGCTTTGACCACGTGGGCTCCTTTTTGGTTTCATATGAATTTTAAAATTGGGTTTTCTAATTCTATGAAAAACAACGTTGCTGTTTTAATAGGGATTACCTTGAATCTGTTGATTCCTTCAGTATGCCAAAATGCAGTATGGCCATTTTACTCTCAATTTTTCCAATGAGCATGGGATATTTTTCCATTGTTTGTGTCATCTACACTTTTAAAATCAGTGTTTTTTAGTTTTCCGTGTAGAGCTCTTTCACCATCTTGGCTAAATGTTTTCCTAAGTAATTTTTTTCCGGTTAGTGTAAATGAGATTTCCTTCTTGATTTCATTCTTTGCTACATTATTATTGGAGTATAGAAATGCTACTGATTTTTAAAGGTTGATTTTGTATTCTAAAACTTTACTAAATTTATGAAACCTAAGAGTTTTTTTGTGAAGTCTCTTGGTTTTCCTAGATATAAGATCATGTCACCAGCAAACAGCGATAATTTGACTTCCTCTTTTCCAATCTGGATGCTTTTGAATTCTTTCTCTTGCTTGGTTCTTCTGGCTAGGACTTTGGTACTATGTTGAATAAGGGTGGGTGAAAGTGGGCATCCTTGTCTGGTCCCAGCTCTTAGAGGTAATGCTTTCAACTTTTCCATGTTCACTATAATTTTGGCTATGGGTTTGTTATATATGGCCTTGATTATTTTGAGGTATATTCCTTGTCTACTTAGTTTGTTGAGGATCTTTATCATGAAGCACGGCTAAATTTTGTCAAATGCTCTTTCTGTATCTTTTGAGATGACCATATGGTTTTTGTCCTTATTTCTGTTTATGTGATGCATAAGGTTTATTGATTTGCAGATGTAGAACCATCTTTGCATCTATGGCAGTGGTTCTCAACCTTCCTAATGCTGTGACCCTTTAATACAGTTCCTCATGTTGCGGTGACCCCCACACATGAAGAGCAGTGTCTTGGTTCCTAAGACCATCAGAAACACATATTTATGATGGTCTTAGGAGACCCCTGTGAAAGAGAAAGGATTGTTCGACCCCCAAAGGGGTCGTAACCCATAGGTTGATAACGGCTGATATACAGGGACTGAGTCTTTTTCTTCAGGAAAGAAATTTAACTGACTTGACACTGGATGCCATCTCCTGTGATAGCTGCCTAGAAGGCAGACCCCAAGTCTGCTGACACCTTCCTCTTGGACTTTCCAATCTCTAGACCCCTTCTTTTGAGTTGCTTCCAAATATCAAATCTATTTTTAAAAGACAAAATTCAATTTCCTCTTTCGGCCAAGATGGAGTAATAAGGACCAAATTTTCTGGCCCCTAATTTGACAACATCTCCTTTTATTAGTACTTGACTTAGACTTTTTCTAATTAACCACTCCAAATTCAAGAATATGGAGCAACATCTTCAAAGTTTTAAATGAAAATAATTTAGAACACGCCAAATAAAATTTAAATTTTACCAATTTTATATGTATAGTTCAGTAGTGTTAAGTATATTCACATTGTTGTGCAACAGATGTCTAGAACTTTTTCATTTTGCAAAACTAAACTCTATACCCATTAAACACTAATTCTCTCTCCCTCTCCCGCAGTACTTGGCAACCACCTTTCTACTTTCTGTTTCTATGATATTTTCCCTTAAATCTTAGGATTTTTATTATTTTCAAATATTATGCAAAACAATATGTATATTTTAATTCACACATCTAGAAACAGTCCAAATTAAACATTTTTGCCTATTTTAAGTTACTTTCAACTGCTACAATGACAGTCCAATTCCTAAGTTTTTCTCCTTTCCATACAATCACTTTGGCCTCATATGCATAAGAATTCTAATTTCGACTACTTTATTTATTTATTTATTTATTTTTTATTAAATCATAACTGTGTACATTGATGCATTGATGGGGTTCAGTGTGCTAATTTGATATGCAATGTGAAATGCTTACATTGAATTACAATTGTATTCCTTTCTTAATAGTTTTGAAATGTACCCTTGTGTCATGCACATCAGGTGAGGCCCCCAAGATACATCATATGAGCGGAATCATACAGTATTTATCCTTTTGTGAGTAACTTATTTCACTTATATAATGTCCTTGGGATTTACCCGTGTTGCAGATGACAGCTTTTCCTTCTTTTTTAAACTTTACAATATTCCTTGAGGGAAAATAATTTTTAGTCTAGATATCCACACTCAGCCTAACTATAATTCAAATGTGAGGCCAAAATTAAATCATTTTCAGGCACAAGGCTTTATTTAAGAAGTCCACAGAGGAAGGTGTGAAATACAAAAATTTCTAGTGAACAAAATCCAGTGAATACTTTTAGTTGCCTAAATAATTAGCAATACATAATTAAACAGCAGTAATCAAATTATTAGATAATTGTATCACGTGATGAGGCAAAGAAAGTTAGATAATGCTAAGGTTTCCCTTTATCCAGCAAGAGGATACAGATTCTCACTCATTCTAGATGTGTTTAAAAAATACAAGTTGAAATATAAGAGCTAAAAAATAAGAGTAATCCCTACACAATAAAAATAGGCTCTATAACTTCCAAATCAAATAAATAAAACAGAACATGAATAATTTGAAAAGACCAACAGAAGAAGGGAGAGCAAAGGAGATAACAAGAAAACACAGTCAACAGAAGAAATAAACTAGACAGTAGAACTAAGCACAAATATGGCATTAGCTGTGATTTTTGTTATAATATTTTTTAGTGGGCAATAATTAATATTATTTAATTGTATTTAATGGGGTGTTTATTAGTGGGTTGAATTTCTCTATTAAAGAAATTTGAGATATTCAAATTGGGTAAAAAGAAATTTGAGATATTCAAATTGGGTAAAAAGTGTTATCTAGACATGAATTAGAGTAAACATTAAAATGAAATGGCATAGGAAAGTGAAAATGAAAAAATATATATGCAAAGTGATTGTAACAAAATAAAGTATATGTGAAACTATTGCATCAGAAAGTAGAGTTTTAAGCCCAAAATTTGGTGAACAAAAGAGTTATTTGTATTAAAATATGAACAATTCACTGAGAAGATATGGTAGCTAGGAAACTGTATATACAATCATTATAGCTTTGGACATCAGAAAGAAAAAAATAGGAATACAAGGAGAAAGCAGCAGCTGAAGTCACACTTGGAAATTTAATATACTTTTTGTAGAATTTGAAAGATCAATTGGACACACAAAAAGTAAATAAGAAACATTTTTAATAACTATCAGCAAGTTGGATGTAATGTATCTCTAGCTGTATTTCTTTCTTTGCCTCTTCAGTATGCATTGTGGCATATACATGGAAAAATCTTCATGACAATACTGTATTGTAATACCTGTGTTACAGAGTTCCTCTCCCCACACATAATCGCTACATGTTCTAAAAAATAGAAACAGTTCAAGCTATGTACTATGACCATAGGCAATAAAATTGGAGATTAGCAATAAAAGAATAGGGATAAACATTTCTTATAATTGATAATAATAATTGCTTTTCAAGCAGAGAGTAGAATTTAGTGGGGAAGAGGAAGGAAAATAGGATTTTCATATTTTTTAACTGTATATTTCTCTATTGAGGCTTTTGCAATATTACCTCTGTAATAGATAAAAATCTGTGAAAGAAAAAGGAAACTCAAATGTTCTTTTTCTTCTATAGTTATAATATGCCTGTGAATATCACAGAAGTAGGTATTATTACAATTTGACACAGTGAGAAATGAACGTATACTTACAAAGCTCAAAAGATTAACTATCCGAATCAAATTTCCTCTCTTTGGGAGCATCTAGGGGGAGTTTTCTTTCCCTCTAGCTTAGTTTTACAAAAATATACAGACAAGGACATAAGCATTTGTTTATGAAAAAAGTCTGAACCATGCTATAAAAACAGAATGACATTTCCAAAGATTTTCTTACTTAAAATGTAATCTACTCTAATACTGTGAGCTGAACTTCATTTTTTTTTATTTCTTTGCTGAGGATAATTTTTTTTTTTTCTTTGCTGAGGATAAATTTTAGCTACTGATTGAGGCAGTAGAGTTCACCGTGTGCCTCATTCTCTGAGAGATAAATACAAAGAGAATCATCATTGTGATTCTTATTATGAAGGACAAGGCCTTTTATTCCTTGGAAGGAACAAGACATTTCTGTGTTCAGGAAAGTTTATGGCCCCTTATTCTGACAAAAAGAAATCTTTTTAAAAGTAAATGTCTTAAGTATTAAAGAACATATGCAATGTTTTTCTTTAAATAAAAGAATACACAAAATGGTGAAAACCATCTTTTTTATTCAAAATGAAACCACACAGCCTATTAGAAAATGAGTTCAGAGTTTAAATTCCTGAACCTATTGCAAAAGCCTGACAGTCACTTTGCAACATTTTTCTCTACTGCCCCTCTTCAGTTGCCTTGAGCCTCCTGCAGGATTCAGTGTCCTGTCTCCTCTCTCTTTTGTATTTCTCACTAGCAACCTTCCTTTCCAATCTACTATTCACAGCAGTTCCTCTCATATCAATCTACTAACCCTAAGTATTCAAACCCAAACCTAATAACAGGGCTTTGTAAAATGAAGAGTGCTCCATGTCATAGGATCCGTGATCAATGGAAAGAGTTAGAATTATAATTATTTAGGTTTCAGGGTGACAGCTTGATTTTCTAGGATTCCTAAAAGGTAATACACTTTTCTCAAGGACAAGTTGGTATGAGGGAGATCATGTGTTTTACATTTCCAAATACCCCTGCAATATGTTCTCCAAACATTACTTCTTTCCCCAAGGCAATCAAGATCTTGTATTTTACATTTCCAAATACCCCTGTTATGTGTTCTTCAAGGATTACTTCTTTCCCCAAGGCAATCAAGAAACTCCAGAGAGCAGCAACATCAATTCTAGAAGGAAAATATTTGCTTCCTGTGTGAGTTCAGCTCTCAGAACTTAAAATTAAACAAATTAGTTTACTAAATTAAGTAAAAGTCATTTTCATACAACCAAGTCATTTCATGTTTGGCACGATGTAAAATAAAAGGGAAAGTTCTCACTATATATGACACATAAAGTTAACTCAGTTACCTTTGTTTCTTTGTTTTGACACTTGGGCTGTATATAAATCAGTCAGGTGATGAACTTAAAATGTGAGTTGTAGCGGCCTATGCTAATAGCTGCCTTAAACAATTTTGCCTTTTCAGTGGTAAATGGATTTCGAAAATCTGGAATATTTTTAAGTGCATTATTGAATTTATTTATTTATTACCTGGAAACTCCTTGCTGAGAATCATGTCAGGACATATTGGTGTCGCTCTGCGGAAGTTCCATTTGTGCTGGTGAAGTCCTTTTTAACTTCAAAATAAATTCCTCTGTTATGTTACCGATGCTTGAAGGTATAGTGGTATTTTAGAAGCCCAGGAGAAGGAATTAAATCTTCAAAAAAAAAGATGTTTAAAATCATTAAATTCATTGCCAGCCCAATAAAATACAACCAGAAACTCTAGGCAGAGCTATGGATAAGTACTGGCAAGGTGTTAAGGTCCAAGCAAGAATCAACACTGAGCAGTATTTCTTTAACAACCAGTTGTACCCAACACCAACCTAAGTGTGCTGTGCTTAGAGTTTTGCACTTGGAAATTTGCCTGTGAAGCCTTGGATAATTTCTAAGTCCTTTCTTTGAGCTGCATTCTTTTCACCATTTGTTCCTGTTGTCTAATCCAACTTACTGATCCACAGCAAGATCCCCCTTTCCATTTTCTTTATAAGTGCTCCGTCTATATTTTTTCTGGCTGTCTACTATATTCCACCCTTGATTCTGTCTTCATGTCTTTATTTAATTCAAAGGGTGAAATTGTTAGAGTTTATGGTAAGGGTTACTGCATCTGAAAGCTCTTATCTGCCCGCCCGGGACATGTTTGTGAGTCACCTTTCCTTACATTCTTAGCTTTAAAATGTGACTTCTTAGCATTGCTATCTGGCGAAATTTAAAGGTTCATCTGAGGGGCCATCCTGGTCCTGTGATCATGAACAACCACCCTAAAGGTCATGCTTGGAGGCAGACTTCTAATAGGCTCCAGAGGCTTAGGTGCCATTGAAGAGAGAACATCTTCATGTTTTCCAGCTGTCCCAGCCCTTCGCAACTCCAGACTCATGGGGTTTCTTTCAAGAAGCACCTGTTTGCATTGTAGCCTGAATTTGTAGCAAATTATTTCTGCACAGTTGGAAATAACATCAAATTGGCTCTTTTACCAGGCACGCTGGACGGGCACATTTGGGTTTCATAGATGTTTGTGTATTCTTGTAGTGTGAAAATGCCTTTATTTAAAACAAATACATTTTCCAGCTCATTATCCCACAGTGTGAAGCCCAATTCTGTTAAAAATAATTACAATGGCTGAATTATTTTGCTGAGAAAAACAGGTATCTGCATGCCATTCTGAATCCAAACTTTTGTTTCCAATAGGCTTTTGATGTGTCATCCCAAGATGTTGTGGCTTGAAAGTTTAAGGAATATTTCTATATATATATGTACTGAGGTTATTATCATCAGTATTTTTACTGATCTGGTGATGAGATATCTTTGTATATACTTGCAATAAGTATATTTCACATCCCCTTGGTTTACATGGAAAGGAAAGGAGATCCTTTTATTCTATTTTTCTTTTTTTATTTCTTAAAAATGCTGGAACTCATTGGGTGTTGTAGTTCAGTTGGAAGGAAGATTACTAGGCTGATCTCGAACTCTTGAACTCAAGCAATCCGATACCTGCCTCAGCTCCCAGAGTGCTATGATTATAGGTATGAGCCCCAGCACCTGGCCTTGAAAAGCCTTTTTCAAATGGTATCTATGGGGTCTAAAAAGGGCTCATGCTTCCCTGTAGTGAAAAAAGGAAAATATACAGAACCTTGGTTAGAAATCTAGATACCATGGGGCACCTGTGGTCCAGTGTTTAGGATGCCGGCCACACGCTCTGGGGCTGGTGAGTTCGAACCTAGCCAGGGCCTGCTAAACAAACAAACAAACAAACAAACAAACAAAAAATAGCCAGGTGTTGTGGTGGGAACCTGATATTATGGCTCGCTATGTCTATAAAAATTCTAGTTTGCTTTGGGAAAATAAGAGAGAAAATCTGAAGAAAGTGGAACTTTTGAGATGCAAAAATTCCCACACAAGTCTGAGACCTTCAGCTCCATGCACCTCTGCTTACTTCAAAGGGATGTCCATGTTTATCTTTGATCCATATTTATCTTTGTCAGAACTACACATCAGATATTTGCATGGCTTATTCTTCCCTTCATCTTTAATTTGCAGGAGTCTGTTCTGGGTAGATGAGGGAGATGGTGAGGAAGAGAGAATTGAATGCTCTATTCACCAGAAAGTTGTTTGTTTTTTTTTTCCTGTGTCTGAACTTTCATGTTATTTCAAGCAATCAGAGTTGATCATTAATTCTCAATAAACTTTCTAAGGTTAAAAGCAGTCATGTTATCCAAGGAGACTGGAAAATTCCTTCAGGCTAATACAATTTCTGCATTAACGATTTTGGCTTGTAACAAAATCTGGACCATTGGCCTTTCTAGAGGATCTTGGAGAGAGAGACATACTAGTTCCTATCTGTGCATTTTTCTGGCCCTTCAAGGTTGTGAAATATTGAGAAATGCAATATTCTATATCCTCTTCTTGGTGATTCATATTGTACTTTAATGTATCAATAGTTCTAAGAAGTTCTGTAATTACTTGTTTAAATGTATTTAAACTGGTTTCTCAAAGTCACATGATTATGGTACCCTTTTATATGCAACATTTATTAACATTCTGGAATTTCACAGAAAGAATGCAATTTTTTGCATAAAAAGATTTTCAAGGAAGATTTCTAGAGTAATCTCCTGATGTACACATTATGGTTGGTAAGAAATATCAGATTCACTGATATTACCAAAGGTATTCTAAAATCTTGGAAACTGTATAAAGTTCACAGATATAAGGAAGACAGAGCAGTGAGTAGAAAAATATGTAATTTAGTCTCCAATTTGATTTAGGATTTTATGGCAGGGCTCCCAATATTATTTCTTTTAAAATGATCACAATTTATTCTCAGGACTATAAGCACATCTTTTTAAAACTATAATATGTGTTCAACTTGGGTGGAGAGTAAAGGACTACTTAAATGTTTATGTGAGTTCAAGTTTAGGGCGGAATAGTCACAAATTTTTATTTAGAAATTGTGTGCTCTTTCTTATTAAAGTCTGGGTAAAGAAATATTTGAGTTTATCTCTAGCTCACACATGGTAGTATTTTAGGCATGATTGGGAGCTAAGAAGAAACGGAAGTCATGAGCTCTGCCCTTGAGTAGCCATTCAAATAAGACTTCGAGTTGGATTCTTACACTGACGGATGAGTAAGGTGGTTAGGTACAACAAATAGGGAGAGGCACATTGTGAGAGGGAGGTTCAGCTGAACAAATAATGGAAGCAAGGCTGATCTCCTCCCATGTTTAAGGAGCATCAGGAGACAGAAATTGTTCAGGTTGCTTTAAGGCAAGTAGTTACCAGGTGTCATCTGGATGGCTGATTGCCTGGAGAAGGATAACCTCCATCTGCAGCTTGGGCCCCTTCATTGCTTTCTTAGATAAAAGTATATCCCTTTCAAGTTACAAAAATTTAAAGACTGGAGTTTTGTTGAGGTCTGTGAGGAAATAATTATTTATGGAACTGGATTGACATGGGAGAAAACGCTAGAAGAAATCTGAAGCTTGTCCTTCTCATAGATGAGATGGCAACTGATGATAAATGGTGTTCCAGTGTGGCCATGGCTGGGTCAGTGAAAATCCTCTCTTTCTCTCTCTCTCTCTTTCTCTCTCTCTCTCTCTCTCTTTCTCTCCCCTCTCTTTCTTTCTTTCTTTCGGCAGAGTCTCACTTTGTCATTCTCAGAAGAGTGCCATGGCATCACAGTTCACAGCAACCTCAAACTCCTGGGCTCAAGTTATCCTCTCACCTTAGTTCTCTAAAAAATTCCTGGCTATTTTTTAGAGAGGGGGTGCATCTCACTCTTGCTCACCTGGTCTCGAACTCTTGAGCTCAAGCCATCCACTCACCTTGGCATTCCAGAGTTCTAGGATTACAGGCATGAGCCATGGTACCGGCCTTGAAAAGCCTTTTTGCAAATGGTACCTATAGGGTCTAAAAAGGGCTCATACTTCCCTGTGGTGAAGGAAGGAAAATGTATGGGACTTTGGTTAGAAATCTAGATACTGGGTGGGCACCCATAGCTCAGTGGTTAGAGTCCTGGACCACTGAGTGCTAGATGCTTTGGGGCTTGTGGGTTTGAACCTAGCCTGGGCCTGCTAAACAAACAAACAAACAAACAAACAAAAAAACAGCCTTGTGTTGTGGAGGGCACCTGTAGTCCCAGCGGCTAGGGAGGCTGAAGTAAGAGGATCGCTTGAGCCCAAGAGTTTGAGGTTGCTATGAACTATGACACCACAGCTCTACCAAGGGCAACAAAGTGAAACTCTGTCTCAATTAAAAAAAAAAAGAAAGAAAAAGAAACAAGAAAAGAAACCTACAAATTTTCCTGAAAAGAAAAGGCACATTTTCCACTTTTCTAAATAAATAAATAAATAAGATTTAAAATTTGCTTTTGGGAAATTTAGCTGATTTGGAAAAAGGTAGAAGGGAAATAAAGAACTGGAGGAAAAGTTAAGGAAGGACCAGACCAGCTCAGACTGGTTCCTGACTGTTTTTGATACCAGGGCATCAATTCTGAAAGCCTTGATTACTTCTCACCTTCGTCTCCCAGGGTGTAAAAGGAACACATTCAGGTATTTCATACTGATCATTAGATTGAAAGATCAGGAAAAGTACACACTAAGGAAAGATGGTGAACGATTAACAAAACACTGCCCTTAGGACTCTCTGCCATGTACAACCTTTGTTTTTTATGTACTTGTTAATGAGGGACTTTACCTGCAGGCTGCAATTAGTTAACCAATTAACTGAGAATTACTCTCCAAGAATTAACCAGAGCTTTGTGGTCCAAAGATAGAAAAACCCCAAGAAGGGTAAATGAATTATTAAATTTCTATTGGGATTAGAAAGGTTTTGGAAATTTTTCTGGTGCCTTCTGGGATTTTGATATGTCATTTCAAATACAATCTTAGCATTCCTGCTGTGCCTAGATTAGTCTCTGATATGGCAATGTAAGTGCTGCTTAAACGATGATTTCATATAATGTTAAACCCATCATGTCTGTTCTTATAAGTATAGAACCCATACATTAAAATCCAGCCAACACAGGATATTTGACAGTGTAATTATTCTAAGGGAATTTTTAAATTGGTATTTAGGTACTTTTAGAACACAAACCTAAAAAATTGCCCTTCAAAAATACATTGTCCACAAGCACTGAAATTCTATGTTGTCACTTTACCAAAATATCTAAAGCTCATAAAACACAATACGAGAACAAATTGCAGCACTAACAATTTAGTTGTTTCAACTCATTTAACTGCCTTACTCTCTATAACAGCTAGGACTCATTTTTAAGACATAAAATGTGTAAGCACATGTATTTATAGTAAGTCTCAGTGGCAGGAATTACTAAAAACTAGCCTGAATGTCAGAAGTTATTTCAGTCTCTAATAGTTAGGTTTGCACCCCAATGGCCACCAAGACTGGGGTGTCGTTCTTGGGCCCAGGAGACAAATGAGCATCCTTGAAGTAAAGCTGACTGAAGAGACCCAGGGAACTGACCAGAGATTGATTGAAGAAGCCTGTGTCTTCATTCTTGCCCTTGATGTGCCAAGTAGTGTGACACAGAAGTAAACGTGGGTTGCTATGACAGGTCCTCGAGGCTCCAGCTCAGGCTCAAGGGGTCAGCAAAGGATGTTTAGAGAATGGTCATCATTCCATGAAGTAGAAATAAGTAGCAAAAGGTTTATTCTTTAAGTGAAAAACAATGCCAGGTGTTTGTAGATGGTAAGATGCTTTGTAGTATGATAATGCTAAAACTTTGCTTGTGTAATGCATCTAGTTTAATAATTTTTCTATAAGTTTTATCTCGTACAAGTTGGATGATGTCTATTTAGTTATTTCCCCATCCTCTCTCTTCCAGACATGGGAGAGATTATACTTTCCTAATCCCTTGAATTAACTGTGATCATGAGACTTGACCACAGAAATGTGAACAGAAGTGATTTGTTTTAAAACTCTGTTTGCAAGTCCGCATCTCTTTTTCCACATTGTGATGATCCAGGAAGTCTATGGAAATGGACACGCTCCTTAGCTGTGTCTTGAGTGACGGTCAGAAGCGGAGGCAGTCTGTCACCCTGGAATGGACACATGGTGTGAGTGGGAAATACATTTTTGCTGTTTTAAGCCACTGAGGTTTTTTGTTTGTTTGTTTTTTAACAGTATAACCTTATCTACTCTGACCAAAGCAAACACTCCTATGAATTCTCATGGTACCCAGTAAAAGAAATGAATACTGAATAAAATGCAGAAGCTTCTGATGCTTTTTTTCATTTGTTTGGTTTTTTTTTTGTGACAAAGTTTTACTTTGTCACCCTCAATAGAGTTGCATGGCATCATAGCTCACAGCAACCTCAAACTCTTGGGATCAAGCAATTCTCTGGCCTCAGCCTCCCAAAGGGCTGGAACTATAGGCACCCACCACAGCACCTGGCTATTTTTAGAGACAGGATCTTGCTTTTTCTCCAGCTGGTCTCCAGCTCATGAGCTCAGGCCATCCACCTGTCTCAGCCTCCCAGAATGCTAGGATTACAGACATTAGCCACCATGCCCAGCCCTTCTGATGCTTTTGGTGCCTGGTATCTATTAAGAGGGTGGATCCAAAGACCTTTTCTGGCTTCTTTCTTAATTTTTGACTATCAAAAGCTGAGAGTTTCCTTAATGGTCTGTTATGGTAAAAGGTATAGCCATTGACTCCAGACACAATCTGAATGGGCCAGATCCGCAAGAGCCATTTAAGTAATAACAATCCAAGTCTACACATTACTGGTCCTAGAATGAGATAGCCGTGATTCTACACACATTTTAAAAGACCTAAGATAACCTTTTAAGTTGTAGTTTAAAATAATCTCATAGCCAATTTTTATCAACATCTTTACTGTCTAGGCAAGTTAAAAACGCAATTTGCTTTTCCTGCCTTGGTTCATGACAGCAGTGCCTCCCAGGTTACCAGGCTCAGTCCTCATGGCCCACTTGCTGGCAAGGCCTGCTGTCTCCTGCTCCACAGTTCCTCTGGTCTCCCTCCCCATCTTTCCCCTGCCCCTCACTCTCACCATCAGCTTCTGCACTGCTGTGTCTCTGCATCTAATCTCTCAGGTTTGACTGACACGCCATGCTTTCCTAAATCGGTTTCTTTCCTTTTCAGATAAAAATGAAAAACAGGCTTCATATTCTGATAAATTTTTAACATCTCATCTAATATTTCCACTTTCTGGGCTCATTCTCCCCTTACCTGTTGGCACTAGCGTTTGAGCTTCTTGTTCTCACTGCATAGATGAGTTCAGTTTAAAATTTCAACTTATGTAGGAAAACATATTTCTCCCGAATACCCTCCGTCCTCCCATATCCCCCTTCCCCTCCCCTCTCTCTCCTCTTCCCTTCTACTTTCTGGACTATAGTTATGTTTTGCCATTTGCATGAGTGTGTAGATGGTTATATATTGATTTCATAGTAGTATTGAGTACATTGGATACTTTTTTTCCCCATTACTAAGAGGAATATGTTCCAGCTCCATCCAGGTAAATATAAAAGATGTGAAGTTTCCTTCTTTTTATGGCTGCATAGTATTCCGTGGTGTACATATACTACAATTTTTTAATCCATTCTTTTTTATGGCTGCATAGTATTCCATGGTGTGCATATACTACAATTTTTTAATCCATTCTTTTTTATGGCTGCATAGTATTCCATGGTGTACATATATTACAATTTTTTAATCCATTCATGGGTTGATGGCACTTGGCCTGTTTCCATGTCTTGGCTATTATGAATTGGTCTGCAATAAGCATTCTGGTGCAAATGTCTTTGTTGTAAAATAATTTTTGATCATCCTCTACCTAGTAGAGGAATTGCAGGATCGAATGGTAGGTCTACTTTTATTTGTATTTATTTGTTTTTCATTAAATCATAGCTGTGTACATTAATGTGATTATGGGGCACCATACACTGGTTTTATATACCATTTGACATATTTGGTTAACACATTGGTTAACATAGCCTTCCTGGCATTTTCTTAGCTATTGTGTTAAGACATTTATATTCTACCTTTACTAAGTTTCACATGTACCCTTGTAAGATGCACCATAGGTGTGGTCACACCAATCACTCTCCCCCTTCCCCATATTCTTAGGTCATAACTGGGTGGTAGGTCTAAAACTTTTAGTTTCTTGAGTGTTCTCCAAACTTCTTTCCAAAAAGGTCGTATTACCTTGCATTCCCTCCAGCAGTGTAGAAGTGTTCCCTTCTCTCCGCATCCATGCCAACATCTGTAGTTTTGGGATTTTGTGATGTGGGCTAATTTTACTGGAGTTAGTTGATATTTCAAAGTAGTTTTGATTTGCATTTCTCTGATGATTAAGGATGATGAGCATTTTTTCATGTGTTTGTTGGCTTTGTGACTGTCTTCATCAGAGAAATTTCTGTTTAAGTCTCTTGCCCACATAGAAATAGGATTATTTATTCTTTTCTTATTGATTAGTTTGAGTTCTCTGTAGATTTTAGTTATCAGACCTTTGTCAGAAGCATAGCCTGCCAAAATCTTCTTTTATTCTGAAGGTTGTGGCAACATCCATTTTAAGTGGGTCCTGGATCTTTCCATGACCCCAAGTGATCAAACAAGGGATACAAACAAGGACTTTACAAAGAGAATACAATTGTTTGGAGGATGCTAAGGAAAGTATCTTAGTAAAGGTAGGGTTAAGCTAGTTCTTAGTTTGAAAGGGAAACAAAAAGAGAAAACAGTAGGTGAAGGAATAAATGTATAGTTGATAAGCCTAGAGGACTGGAATCCATGTTATTGGAGAAGGAAATTGAGGGAAGGTTAAACAGGTAGGTTAAGCTAGAATTAAGGAGCTTTGAATAGCAAACAGGGGTGTTTGGAGTTTTTGCTTAGTGCTGATGCTTCTCAACTGGAGTCAGGTGAGAGGAAGTATGCAGACTTCTTGGAGAGCTTCTTTAAATCCCCCATTCCACCCTCTCAGGCCTCATTGTCAGGGTGTATTCTGTGGTCCTGCTGTGGTATATCATTGTTACTAAGTCAGTGCATAATTACATTTGGTAAGAACACATAATTGAAAACTGTAGGCAATTAGGGGCCATTGGAAGTTCATAAGTAGAAGAATTTGCTGAGTAGTTATATAATCAGTGGGTGCCACCCAGTATCCCAAATCTTGAGCCTCTCTTTGACAACACTAAAGAATGATTTGAGAAAGATGGAGGTAATACAGATCCTGTTGTCTTTTTTGGTTACTATTAGGACATATTACAAAGTTGTAGCAAATAGAACTGCAATAGAACTATAATAGAACTACAAAAGAAATGTTTAAAATATTCCCTCCCCAAAACTGAAAACCACAAAAATACTTTCCAAATTTCAAAGAGAAAATATAGAATTGTTTTAAATTTGGGAATCATTTTCACCTCCTAATACACAGATAAACCTTTGTAAATTCCAAGGAGAGGTTATTCTGAATAGAATGTCATGACACAAGTCCTATCTGAAGGCAACGGTAGTATGGCCAATTTATAAGTTCCCTTTAAAAGCAAATGAATTGTTTCTTTCCGTATGTTCTAAATGCTGCACCCGAACTCCGGATTCAAGTCTGGAGCCTGCCAACATTTACATGCTGATTGATCCTATAAAATTTGATAGAGTCATTCCACTACAACACCTGGAATAATTGCATAGTTGCTGGCAAAAGAGAGCAGAAGGTACTGTTAAATCTGCCAATCACAGTGTAGTTAATAGTTTCCCAGAAATTGCACTAAATACTAGAGTCCTGACCTTTTTGTTTATTCATGACCCATTTTCTTTGTAAGCGTCTTCCTTTGATTTGATTGTTTGTTGCTACATTTAACAGCAACAAAAAGAAGAAGTAAGCCACCCACACCAAAATCTTCTCTTCATCCATTAAAATTAAGCATTAATAATAAAAGGGGCTGAGAGAACAATGAGGCCACTGAATCTCAAAGCACATCGGTAAAATGTGGAATGAAGCTCTTTTATCAGCAAGGTAGTTCTTCTGGCTTCCCTGCACTGGACCTGCCCCAAGCCATGGTGCACCCTAGCCAGAGAACAAGTCTTCATGGCAAATTATGCTAAATTGTTATTCTAGAGCTGCTTTTAAAAAAGATATTTTTTGAATAGTGCCTCACTTCTGATATCAATTCTGAAAGCCAAGAGAAAAAGGAAGGACATATGTATTTTAGTTTCCCATTTTGTCAATAGAAAACTAAGACACTTATTTTTGACAAAGGCACCAGGAAAGCTCTATCGGGGTATGGGGGTCCTCAAACTTTTTAAACAGGGGGCCAGTTCACTGTCCCTCAGACCGTTGGAGGGCCGGACTATAGTTTAAAAAAAAAACAAAACTATGAACAAATTCCTATGCACACTGCACATATTTTATTTTGAAGTAAAAAACAAAATGGGAACAAATACAATCACACTGCCACATGTGGCCTGCGGGCCGTAGTTTGAGGACCACTGCTTGAGTGTATCTTTAATGAATAGTGCTGGGGCAACTGGATATCCATGTGCAGAAGAGTGCAACAGGACTTTTAACTCTCACCATGTACAAAAGTCAAATAAAAAATGGATTAAAGAGTTAAATCTAAGACCCCAAACTATGAAACTAATAAAAGAAAACACTGCAGAAACAGTCCAGGACATTAGTTTGGGCAATGATTTCTTGAGTAATGCCCCCAAAGCACAGGTAACCAAAGCTAAATTGTACAAACAGGATCATATCAATCTAGAAAGCTTCAGTGCCACAAAGGAAACAATCAATAGAGTAAAGAGAAAACTCACAGAATGGAGAAGATATTTGCAAACTACTTGTCTCGTGAGGTTAATAATTAGAATCTATAAAGAGCTCCAACAATTTGATAGGAAAAAAATCAAACAATGTAATTTAAAAATGGACAGAGATCTGAATAGATATTTCTCAAAAGAAGACATACAAATTAAAAAAAAAAAAAAAAAGACAAATGGCCAACAGGTATATGAAAAAACACTCAACGTCATTAGTTATCAGAGAAATGCAAATCAAAACTCCAATGAAAGATCATCTCACCTTGGTTACAATGGGGAACCCTCTTACACTGTTCTTGGGAATGTAAATTAGTGTAACCACTATGGAAAACAGCATGGATGTTCCTCAAAACACTGAAAACAGAACCACCAGTAATCTCACTGCTGGGTATATATCCAAAGGATGAGAATTCAGTATACCGAAAAGATATCTGAACTCCGATGTTTGTTGCAGCACAATTCACAATGGCCAACATATGGAATCAACCTAAGTGTCCATCCATGGATGTACTGTGGTACATATACACAACATAATATTACATGGCCAAAAAAAAAGAATGAATCCTACCATATGAAATATGAATGGAACTGGAGAACATTATGTTAAGTGCAATAAGCCAAGCATAGGAAGACAAATCTTGCATTTTCTAACTCAGAAGTGGGAGTTAAATATTAAAATAATTGATCTCAGGGAGATAGCAAGTAAAATGATGGTTACCAGAGACTGGGAAGGGTAGTAGTGAGGAGAGATGAAGTGGGGATGGTTACTGGGTGCAAAAATACAGTTAGAGAGTAGACTGGACAATATTTGATAGCATAACAAAGTGACTGTAGTCAACAATAAATTGTGGCATACTTTACAACAACTTTAGTTATTTTAAGAGTGAAATTGGAATGCTCTTAACACAAGAAAGTGATAAATGCCTGAGGCGATGGATATCCCAGTTACCATGATTTGATTAACTCCCACTATATGCCTGTATTAACACATCACATGTACACTATATACATACAACTATAATAATTAAAATGAAAAAACTATGACAAAAGCCATAAACTAAACATTTTTCTATATCTGGTTGAACATGCAGAAAATAATCATCTTTACAAAACAAAATGTATATTAATTTTCTCACTATTTAGTTGTTTAATTTTCTAAATTTGTAAACTATGTGTTGTCTGATGTGTTATGTATAAAGTGCTAATAATTTATTAACACCTATGCAAACAGTATTTGCCTTTTAATAAAGTAAATCATTTTGGGGAAAATCAGCAAATGAAATGAATAATCTCATTTATATAGATGAGAAATATTTTTTAGAAAAAGGAAGTTATAAGTAAATAAATCAGAATGAGTAAATGAGTGGAGATAAAAATTTCACTACATTGCAATCTTCTGAGTTTTTAAAATGAATATTTCATAATGAATTCTTTAAAATTAATATTTTTTGTTTTTTGTGATTATAAAGAAATATATATTCATTATATAAATTTTGTAAAATATAGAGAAGTACATAAGGCATTGCAATTATACATAATTCATCAAAGATATTCATTTTTCTGAGAAGACATTGCCCAACATGCCAATAAACAAATTTTTAAAAAGACAAAATCTCAAGGAGACAGGGAAGGGACAGGAGACAAAAGCAGATAGAGATGTCAATAAAGTTTCGGAAGACAGGAAGCAGAAGGACTGGTGCTAAGTAATTTAGAGGAGTGAGAACACTGAAATCTCATTACTTAGAAAGTGGTAGGGAGGGGGATTAAAATAAAACAACTGACAGTTTTGAGCTTCCAAGTTCCGAAACATAGGTATATGAAATATTCAATAGTCTGGGGAAGGGTGGGACTGAAATGGAAGAATGACATTAAAGTCTCTACATTGTAAACACTTAGATCACCTCACTCCAGAAGAAGACGTCTTTTGTAGGAAAGGATAGTGGATTCAGGTTACAGCTGAGACACTGGGCATTGGGGGATGCTTATGCCTACTTTTCAGGTTCCATGTGGAAGGACTTGCCTAAAGTGACATTCTCGGCTTTTTTTCCTATCCTTGTCTTACATTTTCCCATAAAGAAAGAGAGAATTACCTGATTGCCAAGTTAGAACTATTGATCTATGTTTCATGACCAGGAGGATCTTATCCATTAGGATTTTTTTCTCTCTCTCATTGTAAGGCAGTGATCATGGCAAGGGAGTAGCCTTATGCCTCAAACATAAGATGGGTCAACACATCTCTGGGGAATTAACCATAAAAAAACCATTTACCATAAATATTGGCATTTGAAAATCTCCCAATGAAATGACCTGGTTGCTGCCTGTTCGCCTGTGGCAATGCCCATTGGTCAATATAACTGCTCAGGCAAAAACAATTTCCAATCATCATTTTAGTGCCTCATTCTTAAATATAAATGCACAGTCAAGGGCACTGGACTTTTGAGAAAAGACATATAAAAGACAATAATAAAAAAGACTTTCAAAGAAAACATCACACTCTATATTTAATATCCTCAAAGAGAAAATAATTTATTTTTTTAGGAATAGATACTATAAAAAGGTAATATTCAGGAATAAGATAAAGGTCTTATAAATTGAAAAGATGATAGTATATTAGTTTCCTAATGCTGCTGTAACAATTTACCATAGATTTCGTGGCTTAAAGCAATATATACTTATTATCTAGAAGTAAAAATGTCCAAAACTGGTCTCACTAGGCTAAAATTGGGGTATCAACCCAACTGAGTTTGTTTCCATGGCTTTTCTAGCTTCTAGATATTGCCTGAATTCCTTGCCTCATGGCTCCCTTCTGTCTTCAAATTCAACAACAGCATGTTGAGTCTTCATCCCATTGCATCACTTCAACTTTATCTCTTCTGCCTCCGTCTTCCACATTTAAAGGCCCTTTGTAATTATGTTGGCTCCATCCAGATAACGCAACAGTCAACCACAGTTTATTTTAAAGTCATCTTACTAGCCATCTTAATTTCATCTGTAAATTTAATGCCTTGTCATGCAACATATGACAGGTTCTTGAGATTAAAACTTGGAAATCTTTGGGATAGGAGTACTTGTTCTCCCTATCACAGATAGAAGATATTTAACAGTCTAATTAAAGGACTGAAGCTAAAATCATAGAAATAGCCTAGTCAGTAACTCAAAAAGACAAAGAGATAGAAAGTAGGAGAGAAAAAAGTAAAGACATTTGAGAACCCATCCAAATGATAGATATTTCAGAAAGAAAATACAGATAAAAGGGAAAGTACAAAAATAATATAAGAAAATTTCTTGAGATAAAAAGATTTGAATTTCTCATTAACAGAGATTCCAGAAAGAGAATACACAGAGAACTACAGGAAGAAATTATCAAAGGAATAATATAAGAAAGTTACTCAAAATGTACAGTCTTAAATTTCCAGACAGAAAGTGTCCACCTAAGAGAATGTTTAGGAAAAGAATCATATAATATATCATATTTCAAAACACTAGAGATTTTTCTAGAATGTGAAAAGTTTCAAGAGAGGAAAAAAAGGCATATACCAATGATGTTCTCTAATGACACTGAAATTTTCTGTCATAGCATTGAAAGTTCAAAGAACAGCAAGGAAGATTTTCCCAATTCTGAGAGAAAATAAATTGATTCTTGAATTCTGATCCTGGATAAATTGTTAATTAAGTAGAAGAGCTATTTTTTGTTGTTTTATATATTCTTTCTTAGGAAACAAAATTAAGGATATGAAAATATGTCAGCAAACTAAGAAAATAAGAAACGATTTAATAAGAAAGTTCCAAATAAATGATGAAGTTCCAAATAAATGATGAAGTTCCATGCTATAAAGCATGTGTGGGTTATATTATAACCAGTCTGAATGAAAAGGAAGGACAGGGAACCTCAGTAGAAATATCCCCAATAATTTTTTTTTAAGAAAGGAAAAAAGATAGTTTACCTAATATATTGCATTTTAATGAGATAAATTTTATACATCTGTCTAAAAATTGGAACCAAAATTTGGATAATTAATTTGAAAGGTAAGCAAATGAAACAATAAGGTAATTCATAATTCAAGTAAAATAAAAAATGTATAAAAGAAAGCAGACATAAAAATAGTACAACATGTAACTCAAGTTTAAACAGTATATTTTTAATAGTGAAAATACGAAATACTAATTTAGCAGAATCATTATATAATAATTTTGGGTAAATGGAGGTATATGGTTTATTATAGTTAAATCTTTATTTTTCATAATAGCAAGACAAAAGAAAATGTCAAAATAGATATTTCATCCATTTTATATATAAGCATCTTGTTTTGAAATTAAGACAAACATTTAAAATAGTTAAAGGGATCAGGAGTTCAGAGTATTAGGGAAAATTAAAATTTGGGTTTTTAAGCTATTTACAAATAATGCTTTATAAAAAATGAAAATTAATTTGTCCTTTTCATCTATCTTATCTTGTAAGTCTCTCCATCTCATACACTATGCTCCAGCCACACTGACCTTATTCCTTGAAAACACCAACTTCCCACCCAAGAACCTTTACTATGCTATTCTATTTTTCAGGAACATATGCCTTCAAAAACTTCCAAGTCTTCCCTTTTTTAATATGTACATATGCATCTCTCCATTCAAGTATCATGCCTTTAATGAGGTGTGGTGGAGTAAAGATGGTTGAAATCTTTGATATTCCTCTCCTCAGGAGGTAGTCTAGTTCCCTTTCCTTGAAACTGACTTGGGCTGTAACTACGTACTTGACCAGTAGAATATGTCAGGAGCAATGCTGAGCTAGTTCAGGTTTAGCCTTTAAGAGGACAGCCAGCTTCTTCTACCTTGGTGCCTTGGAGTCCTAACCTGCCCTATAAGAAGCTGGACTGCCCTGATGCCACCATGCCATGAGAAGCCCAAGACTAACAGAAGTTATATAAGTACCGACTTGCTGCTAGTGAGTAGCACCAGGCAGAAGCTAGTGAGTCTCCCGTAACTGGACGTGTTCTTTCCCATGGGATCCCTCTCATGGAGCCCTTGTCACAGCCTTGCCCTTCTTAATCCTCTCACATCCTGCTAGACATCAGCTACTCTATTTTGTGGCCATCCTGGCTTCATTAATACCATTCTCTGACTTGTAGGAGAATCATAGTCTTCATGTATATTATTTCCAAGCATTGTTTCCGAAAAAATCTGGAAGCCCCCTTTCCTTATGGGCTTAGACTTTTGATTTGCAAATAGCCAATTTTCAAATTTCTTCAAAAATTCTGTCTATCAGAAATATAAAGGATTGTCATTGCTATCAGTTTTATAAAATGAGAAACTTACAATCTGAGCTTTTACTTTTCACTTCAGCCATAAGGACAATGATAGTCTCTGACTAAAATCAGGGGGTATTGGCATCTACAAAACATATCTCACCATATTATCTGGCTGCAGGCCTGTTGAATGCTGACATGATGACTTCAAAGATTCCATGTCACCCCTATGATATGTGCCTTTCAAGAATTTATTCTTGTTTAAACAAATTCACTTTTTCTCAATCAGGAAAAAGGAAGGGAAAACATTTTGGTTATAGATTTCCCTCAATGTGGGGCTGGTGTGTGTGTGTGTGTGTGTGTGTGTCTGTGTGTGTGTGCACATATACATTAGGCTTAGTTAGATGACTGGATTACTAGAAAAATAGGTTCTTACAGAAAGCTGATGACTAACTTTAGTGCTCTCTAAGGTTGGATTGAAAGTGGTTCTTTGGTCCCCTTCTCGGGAAACATGGATAAAAGATTTTCCCTAAGTATGAATGCTGTAGGATCAATTATATTTAAAGAATATAATAGAATATAATATATATAAAGAATATAAATATAATATTATATTTAATTTGAATATAAAAGAAAAGAAAAATTGCTACAACATTTTAGGGTAGTTTTTCAGTTCACCTGTTAGAGTTCTAAATGGCTTTAAATTTGTTAATCAGTGTTAGAAGATTCATGAATTGTCCTTTTTCTCAAGACTGTCATACTGCAGGGAATCATGTTGACTTCTGAATCAGAACCTAATGGGCCCAAAGAATTATTAATAATTAACAGCTTCTTGAGGCATATGTCATATTTATTAAATACTTGTCGAGACATTCAATAAAGCTATATAGGCAACTAAGACCTATGTTTTTCAAACACTCTGAGACAGAGCAGGGATTCTCCACTCTACTTCTTAAATGATTGCTTATTTCTCTCTGAGTTTCATCAGTTCTTCTACAGACTCCATTCAAATTGTTTCAGGTGAATTTGTTTAAGTAAAAATGAAATAGGATAGCAATTTTATTAGTAGTAGATGTTAGCCATTGACATGGAATGAAGTAGAGAAAAAAAGGGAAGAGTAAGTGTATGTGGGTTTCCCGTGGGGTAAATCCACCAGTATTCAAGCTATCTCAGACTTTGGGAATTGTGAGCTTAAAAAAGTACTTTGAATATGTAGGGGCATGTTATGTGACACAATGGATATTCTTACCTTCTAAACAACTACACTCCATTTGCTTGTTCAGTTTTCTAAGCATTAACTTTTAAAGAATATGATTAGGGGAGTAAAAGTTCAGAATCAGGGCTATCTGGATAAAGGAAATTCCTCATTTGGGAAGTTAGGACTTTCTGCCATTTCATTTAATCCTTGAGACAAAAATGTGTGCTGAAGATCCATTATTTAGACTATTTATAACTGAAAAGTCTTTAAACTGAGATCTTACTTTAAAAAAAAAAGTCAAGACCCATTTAACTAATAGGACAGTGCCTTCAGAGGAGGATATTTAGTTATTGTTGTTTTTTGTCTCGTATCATCTAGCAGAGTGTTTTGCCTTTGCAGGTGATCAACATGCCATTACAGGTTAATTGAACTAATAAGTTAACCTTAAGAGAAGGAAGAACTTGTATTTAGTATGATTGTAGAGTCAAGTATAAAACTTGAGGCCCGGTAAATCTTGGGAGCTTTAATAATACATCATTTAATCTGGATAATCAATTTATCTGATTATTCTGGTTTTCAATTATTTTGAATAAATATTTACTGGGGGAAAATCACCATTATTTTCTGGTATCATTTTATGTATGATAATATTTGACTATGGATTTTTGTGCTATCTTTTAAACATTTCTTTATTAGTTAAATATATATTTATTTATAATTCTTTTTAATTTAGAATTTAATATGTGCTAAGCATGGAAAAGGATACGTGAAAGAGAAATACTTTTTTGCAGTTCCTCTAGAAAGGAATATTAAATAGTTATAGTAGACTTTGCAGAGGAGGAGACATTTATGCTGTGAAAAAACGAGGATGACTTTTCCATTGTTCCTGAAATGGATGAATGGTGATATTTTATATTATAGAACTAGGAGAAGATGTTTATGAGAGCAAAACAAAAAAAAAAAAATAAAATATTTTTTGTTTGACTTACCAGAGAAACATTCAGAGGAAGATGCCCCATAAACTAGTGTTTTTCCTTTTTGACTACAGATCACAGAGGATAACAGATTTTGTGCCGGGATACACATACACAGATACGAAAGTGAAACTAAAGTCTCACAAAATAGCACTTATTCTTACTACATGTAATATGCTGTAGAGTACTTTTTTCTATGTGATTCTTCTCTAGTGTGTATTGACTGTGGTCTACTGAACGGGTGTTACGACCCAGTCACTGCTGTCCATAATTGTGCCTGTGGTTCTGGAGTTCAAGGTAGAGACAGACTGGAACATAGAGACTTAGGAGAGATCAGCTATTGGAGAATACACAAGTCACAATTATGAATACTCAGATTCCAAAAGTTGATGCTTACACTCTTTCTCTTTCTCTGGGTTCCTTTCAGACCATGCACTGTTTAGGATTACAGGACTCCCTGTTCTGAGCTCACATCCTCTTCTCTCCTCTTCCCATGGTTTCCTTGTTCCTTTATTCCACCTCTAATCTCTCTCCATCCTCGCTCCACCCTGAAAGAGTCCCATTCCATCCAGTAAGGATGGTTGTAGATCTTAAAGTACATCCTCCTGTCCTTATAGAAATAGGCTTTTCAAGATTTTTAATAATGGAGAAGCTACAAAACTGATACACTTTTTTTCTTATTAACATTGACAATGGCACATAACTCTAATATGTTATTATGCAGTATTCATTCCACATGACTGTTTTAGGAAAGCTTACTTCCCATTCTTGATGTTTCTTTATGTGGAAAGGCTTGGATAACAGTACTAGCCTCCTTCTATCCCTTCACTCATTCCTCACCAGTAAGGAAAAAATGAATTCTAACTGATGTGTCTTGTGGCAGAACTGAGCAAGCTAGCTCAGCCCCCATCTCCTGCCCTTCTCTCAGGGCACCCATCCATTCTCGTTTCCCTCTGTGTTGCAAAAGAGAAGCCTGTGATTCTGAGAGGTAAATTCAATCAGTGAAATATTGGAACCTGGACTTTGGCTGAAAACCTTGAGAAATTGACAAATATTGGCATTTGGGGAGCAAAATACTGCCTTGAAATTAAAATTTGTGGCAAGGCTTTGATCAAGAGGGTTTAGTATTTTGTGATACTTTAATTAATGATACAGATATAATTTGGCTGATAATTGTACTTGTTAACAAGTACAATTGAGACAAAGATGGATTTATAGGATAAAGAGAGTTTGTTAAGTGTGCTTTTAGACATTTGGAAGCAAAACAATTCTTAGCTATTTTATTGTATTTTCCTGGAAAATCTGGGGGCCCGGGATGTCAACTACAACTAAGTTCCTTATCCTAGAGCAGCAGTTCTCAAACTTCCTAGTGCCACAATGTTACAAAGGGGTCTCAACCTACAGGTTTAGTGTTCCATGTGAAGACTTCTGACTTGACTTTCTTATGTCAGGCCTTGTGGACTACAAATGTGAAGATTCTGCCCTGATTCTTGTTCTTTTTAATGATGCATTTGGAGGAAAAGAATAAGTTTAAATTTATGTAGCTTGTCTTTAGTTTCAGGACCTATCTCTACATGATGTCAAGTTGACTTTGAATTGTCAAAGACATAAAGTCTGATAATGGTATCAAAATTCAGAGACCAAAATTATAGATTAGCTTATAGAAGTGTGTTAGAATTTAATACAAAAAATTACAAGAAAGGGAGCCTTTTCATAAACAAATGAAAACCATCTTCTAGGGATGGAGCAAAGGAATAACTCATTGAAATTACTGTGAACATGAAGGCAATTTGAAAGGCTTGTCATGAAACCTGTTTCTAGAGATTATAAAGGAGAAATTGGAGTGGTTTCCCAAGTGTGCTTCAGACTTCCTGTAGGAACAGGAAGAGTGGAAGTATAATTAGCTAGCAGGAGAGAGGCATGCCTGTCAGAGAAAGACTGAGATCTTTGGGCAGAGATGAAGAAGAAAACGACACGTTGAAGCCCAATATTGACCTTAGGTCAGGCAACTAGGTCTGCCTGTAAGAAGAGCATTTTGAAAAGAGGATATATTGAAGTAGTTATTAGTTGTTGCTAAATCAGAAAGGGTGATAGGGACCAGAGACAGCCAACAGAGGAAGGCAGGTAAGATTTTAGAGAGACTAGAATAAACCCTACCAAAGGGAGACAAACTTCAGAGAGCTGTAAGAAATTCATTCCATACCACTGATAAGAGAGTCTGCAATGAGAGGAGTTGGGGGCACTTCCCCTGAAATAATGGGCCAGCTATACTAAATGGTATAACACTTTGAACAGAATTGAAGGGAAAACCAGAAAAATGTGCCCTGTTATTAAGTATATAAAGTAAGAGTAGATGGCTTGACTGGTAGTTAATTTTGACAAACCTGGAACTTATTGATTTAATTTTCATTGTTCTCACTATGGAAAAACCTTCAATAAAAAGTTTTGAGGAATGTTAGACTAAAAATATGTCTAAGTCACAAAACAATAAACAAAGCGGGGAAAGTTGTCTTTCAATTCCAACAAACCATGCTAGCCTGCATACATTCAAAAGGAAAGGAACAAAGTAAGTATTTTAAACTACTGGAAACTAAACTGAATTGTAAGATTGGACATAAGAGATATTCTATTACTGCAAATGAAGAAAAAAGAAAAACTATTTAAAACTGGGAATGTTTCAAAAGCTAAGAAAAGACTGTATCACAAGGAGCCTGTGTCATGGATCATGGTCTGCCCTAGTCTTAGGGGTCCAAGCTTTTAAAACTTCAATAGCATCCATAATTCATGAATCATCCAATTCATTTCTCCACCTGAAACTACTGTGGGGCTGCAGGGTAGACCATCTCTGTGAAACCAATTTAATCAATTTAATTACCTAATTAATTTTTTTTACCTAATTAAAATATTTATTTTTTAAATAATGCCCAAATTTTCTCAATTTGGGCATTGTTAACCTTTTGGGTCAAATAATTCTTTGGGGTTTGTGGGGAGAGGGAAGCTGTTCTGTCAATGTAGGCGATTTAGCAACATCTCTGTTTTCTATGCTCTAGATTCCAATCCTCTACATTCCAGTTGTGAAAACCAAAAATGTCTCCAGACATTGTTAAATATTGTTAGGGGGTAAAAATCATTCCCAGACCATGGACCACAGTCATTCTATGTTGCTTTGTCTTTTGAGAGTGGAGTTTTCTGTCCACAACAAGAAGTAGGAAGAAGCCATTGTGGCATGGAATCAAAGTGTCTGCACAAAAGACACTGTGAGAGTGATAAGGTGGAGCTTGCTTTGGATTCATTACTTGTGAGCAGAGAACAAGGGGAAAATGAATTTAATAAACTGACTATGCTTATTCAGAAATAAAGACATCTAAGATTAGACTTGAGGTCTAAGGCAACCAGTATTGCAAATTTCTAAACTTTGTAAGAAGGCAGGATTATGTCATGCATCTTTCTGCAAAAGGTGAAAACAGGCATAGGTGTAACCCTCCACTATCCTCCTTCCCAGGCCCTAGATTTGGCAAATACATGAAAAAAAGAAAACCCTCTTTATTGGAGGCTTTTCTATTGTGTTGAATTTATAAATTGTGGATTATGAAATCTGCCAGAGATGCCTGGCACCCTAGCAAAGCAGAGGTCAGGGTTTTCTTTATCTACCTAGCGTCCTCAGATACTACCGAATCTTCACTACAATCTTTGAAAACACTTCAGTCTTTTGTCTAAGAAAACAATTGTGCCTGGAATAACTGATTAGAAGATGAAGATTATTTTATATTTCAAATTTGATTGACGAAGGGGCCAGTGCTGTAACCATTTGGAATCCTAGAAGGTGAGGCTCATTGGAAATTTTAAATAGATAAATTCAGATTCATAGTCTTTAAAGAAACTATACCTCATTCTTTAGAAGACAGACTGCTGAGAGAACTCCAACCCTATCAAGCCTTCTTATAGAGATGTTCGGTAGCTAAGATTAAACAGAATGGGAAATCTGATCTTAGTTTATCTTTGAAATATTTGTAATTTAACTTTCAATGGTTAGATAATTTTCATCTGTGTTTCAATTTCATTGGATTTAATTTGGGCTACTTTAAAAGTGGGAAGCACAAGCATTTTCGATTTCTTATTATCTTGGGAAATTAATAATAGAGAGCTTATGTTCAAATTTGAGGACTTTTATTGCTGTCATTTTATTGTTGGAGTACCTTTGATGTTGTTGTAGAACTTCTGATAGCTATGTTAGTTAATGTGGCTGGAAATAATTTGGAATTAGAATAGTAAGTGAAAGTTAGGCTTTGGATAATAGAGTGGCTTTGAAGATTTAACCTGCTGCCTGACTCAGACCCATTGCAGAACATTTTGGAGGCTCAGCTGACCTGAGAATGTCCAAGAGCGGTCTCCTGAAACGGAGTTACGCACCATGACACCGCGCTGCAGGCCTCCCCATTTCTAGTTATTCACAGGCTTGACCCTTAACCCCAGTGGGTATTGAGAGTGAAAAGCTGAGTAAGGTTGGGTGAGGGGACATTTGTTCACCTTTTGTCACATTTCCTGCAATACGGAAGGACATCCATCAGAGAAACCCTCTCGCCTTCTCTTTCTTCACTTCCTCCAGGAGAGGGTGGGTTGAGGTCTGATTGGTGATTGGATGAACGAACAAGCGCGCCCCGCCCCTTCTTGCCGGTTTCTCCTCCTGAGCGAGCTGCCTGGGGAAAGCGCTTACTGGAGGTTCAGATCCTGTGCACTCTGGGTTTGACAGTGATAGACGCCCACGTGGAAGGCCTGAGGGTGTTCAGCAAGTCTTCCCAGCACTGACCTTTGATCATAGCACTGGTAATTATCTCTGTCCTGCTCCTCATCTCTCACTGAAGTGGTTCAGAGTTCCAGAGGGGAAGAAAAGGGTGTAATTTAGGAGCTTCTTCAAATCCCCAAAGATTCCCTTACCCCCTAGGGAAGAGGGTAGGAAATAGAAAACCTCATCCCACCACCCGCATGGAATCCTGCCTGATGCTTTGGCCTGTGGTTGTTTCCTTATCCACAGCTTCTCTTGGGCTTCTTAGCTGAGGGGCTCTGCACTATGATGGTCCACACAGGGTAGTCCCAATATCATATATGGCCGTTAATTAACGTATCATGACTGGAGGTGAAGCAATTTCCTTTTAAGTCAGTTTAGGAGAGGTTAGCGCCCTCCCCTCCTTTTTTTTCTAAAGCAGCTTTTACTAAGGGGGACATTTCTGATCCTAACTCAAAAATGTATTACTTAGTCAAAATTTAATTTGGCTGTTATGGGTCCCTTTTTCTCTGTACACCCTTTTTTCTGAGAGGGAATGGATTTTACAAAAAACAACTGAAACTTCTAGTCCCCCAGATTTGGATTGGTACTGTTTCTTGATATGGTAGGGTTTAAATTCCTTGTAAAAACTTCTCTGTTTTTTTTTTTTTTTTTTTTTTAAATTTATAATTGACACATAATAATTGTAAATACTTACGGAGTACAATGTGTTGTTCCAATGCACTATGCATTGTATAATGATCAAATTCTACTAGTCTCTCTTTTATAAAAGAGATGAAGTGTAGCTACAGAGACATGTATAGTACTTTACTCAAAGAGGATGGTTTTACAGTATACTGTCAGTTCACATATGTGCCACACCAAAGATAAAGATTTTTCCTTCATACTAGGCTGCCCTCCCTCCATAAATAGGCTGCATATGTCTCCATGGTGCCAGGCTTCTGAGCTGTGTGTCCTGAAACAGCAGGCTACTTCAGTTTCCCGTCTTCCTTTCCCCATTTAAGCCAAAAACCAGGCCAAATCACACCCTGAAGATAATGAGCAAACACCCAATTATGTCCTCCATGGCAGAGATTCTTCTGCTGTGTAGAAGATGAAGGAAGTGCTTTGGCTCTCATTTGTTCCCTCTGGGAACTGTTCTGATTTTCAAGAAGACTAGAAAAGTACCTCCCTATAGCAGTTATTTTGGGGAACTTTTTTGGCTTGCTCTCCAGAGCTTCCTTCATCATACCATATTGTTGAGTAAAATCTGAAAACCCCTCTTCGTATATTTCCACTGTTGAGTGACATGCACAGAGGTGTTCAGTGCAGTAGATCCCACTGATAGACAGTTGTCAATGTATAAGCCAACATTGCCTTAAGATGATCCCTAACAGTGGAGTGAGTAAACTTTATGAGTCCCATCGTTTCAGAAATGAATCCCCTCCATATCAACTTTGCCTTTCACCAGCTGGTGACTTTGGGCAGTCACTAACAACTTTAAACTTCAGTTTCCCAATATGCTGAAGAAAAAAAAAAAAAAAAAAAAAAAAAAAAAAACAGAAGAAGAAAGATAATGTATACTTGAATATGTGATGTTAAAGTACCACCATAAGAGTAAAAGTGATTGAAAGAATTTTAGGAATATTAGACATCTGCACTGTAATTTAACCACAGCCAGGGAAGAGTAAGGCCCTTGATACTGGGTGGTTAGTGAATGTGGTTTTGGGGAGTCCTCCATTGTACTGAGTGTAGGAATAGGCACAAAGCAAGCACTCTAAAACATCTCTTAGTAGGATTATCACATTACAAACAGCTAAAAGATTATTTTTAGAATTAGCTTTCAACAAAATCCAGTATATGTTTGTGAAGATAGAGTGACCTTTGAATAAAACTTTTCAAAAGTGTTGATTGTGAGTTCAAATAATCAAAACCATGTGTTTATTTTGCATGGTCTTTGATTCTGCATGACTTGACACTGCTTTGATTCCCCTTTCATGCAGAGAAAAGACCCGTAGGGGCCCATAATGTGCCTTTCTCTAGACCAGTGTTTTTTGTTAAAATGTAGATTCTAGTTTAAGAGATAGACATTGGGGCCCAAGATACTGTATTTCTAACAAGCTTTTGGATGGTGCTGGAATTTTTAGGTTGTAGACCTCACTTTGAGTAACAAGGCAAGATATCAGAGGAGAGAGGCAGGAAAGTTAGTATCTTTCTAAGAAGCATCCTGAAGGAGATAGATAGAAAAAGGGAAAACTCTCACACTCAAAATATACATTGGAATTAATGAATTTTAGTGGAGAAAAGCAATGCTGCATTAATAGCCAACTTCCTATAGCTTGAAGAATGTTACAGCTATACGGAATACTTCATGAAATTTGTGAATAAACAGATATTCCCCACCCAGACTTGAAGAATTCTTTGTAGACTGAACAACTGAAAAGAGTGGAATAAATACAATGCACATTCTTTTGCTCATTGATGTCAATTAGTTGGTAAATTGGAAGAGTTGCCCCTCAATATCATTGACAATGTTATAGTCAGTGTCTTCATCATGCAAAACATCTTTTTACCCACACAAAGTAGGGGTATATAGCACACTTCCTGGATGAAGAACTCAGCTACAACTCAGACTTTGGACTTTACCTTACAAACACAAAGAATATAATTTAATCATATGTGCTCTCATATTAACCTGAAATTTAAAAAATCTTTTTAGAGCACATTGACAATAACTGGTTTTGTTCTACATCCTGTCAAATCCTGTTAAATCTTTGTACCATATAGGGCACATTGTGATTTCAACTGCATCTGGGTAAATAACAATATTCAATCCATGAGAGCAGTGGTTTCCAACCATTTTTTATCTCACAGCACACTTGAACCTATGGTTAAAATTTTTCAGCACACTTAAGTTATATTGATCAAAAAAAAAAAAAAAAAAAAAAAAAAAAGAATATACTTACTGTGCTTTGAACTTCTTTGGAAAATAATTAATGATCTTTAAAAGTGTTTGTGGCATACCTGAGATCCTCTCATGATGGCACACTGGTTGAAAATCACTGCATTGGAGACTCTCTACCTTGTATGCAAGCAACTATATAAGAAATTAAGAATCCAATAAAGTATGTCTTTATTAAAATATTCATCTCCTCTGTGGTGGTATGCAGGAAAGCCAATAGAATCAGAGTACCCCTTAGCTTTTAGTTATTTTCCATATTCCTTCTGTATTCTTCAGGATCATAATCAATGATGAATCTGACATGATGATCATCAAGGGTAAGATAGTAAAATGTCCCAGTATTGTGAGCCCCCTTTTTATAATAAAAATGTTCACAGTAAGATCTCATTAAGCTCAGTTAATTGAGGTTGGATGAATTTGAATGAATGTAGAGTACTAATTATGGAAAGTTTTAAAAATGTATTACTTTCAAAACTGACAATAAGTAAAATGAAGCTCAAAGAGGACATTTTAATGCAAAAAATAAAAATAAACTAATTAGCTAATCATTTGATACTGTAAATAGATGCTTCTAACATGTAAAGTTTTAAAAAATTGTTCCTTAAAGCCAAACTATTTTATTGCTTTCTTTTCACCATTAACATGAATGTTAATATTTTTCAAAAAATAAACCAACCAAACGAAAAACAAAAATCCTAATCTTTCTTTAATATACCATATGATGGAGCTGGAAATAATGAAGTCTTACCAACATTACACTGTTTTTCTGTTTGGCTAAAGTTATTTCTGGCCCAAGGCCTATGAGCATATGCTTTCACTTTATTTTGACCAAGTCAACAGATCATTTTTAAGTGGCTTAAGAATAGGCCTGGTTCACTTTTCTGCCGTTAAACAAAAATAAATATTCGTTGCTTTGCTATTTTTCCAGGGACGTTTAGAAGCAGGCAGTGGTGTGCTCCCAGATGCTTGCATTCTGAGGTTCTTGTCTATAGGTGGAGCAGCCTATCTGGCGTTTGATGAAAACTCTTTCACTGATGATTCTATTTTCACATTTTTTTAATAATCTCCCAATTAACTGCTTCAATATGTTTATGAAATTTCTAACCTGATAATACCAACAGGCGTAACATTTGGTGGAGATATTTTGATGTGAGCGGAGCTGGTAGTGGTAATACAGCAATAATTGCCGGCTCATTTACGGACTATTTAGGTCGTGCAGTGAGCCAGATGAGAACAGCTAATGAGCACAGCTTCTTGCTGTAATTAGTCGAACAGTGGTGGCTCACAGATGATTTACAGTTTGCAAAAAAATCTGTGTATTTACTGAAGTGCTTATGTATTCTGTAAAGTTGTGACAAAGTAACAACTTGGGGATGTTGTGCTTTCTGCTCCCACATATTCTTCAGAGAGATTAAGCGGTAATACTCTCAGCATCCACAGCTTCGGCAGCGAGTGGTGCAAGTCACAGGCGGCTGCAGGTTCTCCGCTGCTTTCTCGGTTTCCTCTCGTGCCTCTTTAACAATGTGGCAGGTACAAGGAAGCATCACCACGGCTTTCCCGTCATGTGTGCCATCCGGTGAGACTGCTGGGGCTCTTAAACGGCTCTTCTGGTGGTCAGATTTAAAAAATCCCAAGCAGATGAAATAAAGACTCTGAAATGGCTGCGGAATGTAGTATAGCCCTTAGTCAATTCTCCATTTCTGTAAAGGACTGAGGACAGAAAGCTCTCCCACGCAGACAGGAAGGGAATCGATTTGTTTTAGATTTGGAGGGAGGTCTCAATTAGAGGAAGATGTTCCCTTATGAAAAAAATGGGTCCGAGGATGGCCCTGGGGTTGGAAGTATGCCAGAGGCATGGCTTTAAACCGGTTCCTCTAAATGCTCTCAAGGAGAGAAAGTGCTGTTATTTCTCTTGAGAATCTTTTTATTTTTGTCTTAATTTCTCTTCTTGCAATCGGTGAATTTCTTTTTATTCTGATCTTGTTACAAACAACTTATTTATGTCTTTGGTCAAACTTAAACGTTGCCACCCTGCTTGCTAATTACACCCCCAGATCGCTGTGTCCTCCAGAACCGACTGTGTCCTATAGAGAAATCCATGGGAGGCAGAAGTGAGTTTTCTTTGGGACTTTATCTGAGGAGCATTCCAGAAAGAAAACAACAGAAGGAACAAAACTCTCTTGGGTGTCTTTGAATGATCCTTTTTAAGATGGAGTTTTCAGTTACTTGAGACTAAAGTCTTGCTAAAGAATATAGTTTCAAGAAGTTGCTTGTGACTCTTCTTGTTGCTAAATCCATGGCAGTTCTGTGCAGACGGCACCCCACACCATTTCTTAGTGATTAACAGAACTGATATGTTTTGCAGCAACTTAGATTTTTAAGTAAGAAATATATAAGCAGAGGTGTTCTGAACTTACTTGAAATTCATGAATATCATTTAAAAAAATGAGCTCAGATAGTATATAAGGGAGTAATAATGTGTATTGTCAAGATTAGGCAAAATTAGGAACAAGGAACTCAACATAACGACTTTGGGGCCTCTGATCTCCAAGGTGAATAAACGAGATTTTCTTACTAACACACCAAGTAACAAAATTAGCTTCATTCTTATTGCTCTTCTACTTACATGTTTTTTTCCTTTCTGCTTAGTTGCTTCATAATTCTCTATCTGTGAACTGACAATGAAAAATCCATCACACCGTATTTTGCCAGAGATCAGAGATCATGGTCTTTTTAATAAGTATTAACTGACAACCAGCTCAGGACAAGCTGATCCTGGAAGCTGTGTAAGACACAGAATGGTTTACGTGTAGTGAAAGGTCAAAAGGAAATTAACATTTTTTGTTGAGTAATTGTCAAGTCCTTCTTTTATAGAAGTATGCTTATTGTGACAGTCTAATGGCCTCTACTTATTTATAAAGGCAGCTTTCTGCCCCTGTCCGCTTCATGGTGACTTTATTCAACAAACCAAATACTTTATGTTGTTTAGAAGGAAAATGAAGATTAAATAGCTCAAGATTAAATAGCTCAAGAGAAATCTGTACTAGTTTTTTATCTGAAACGTGGCACAGCAAACTACTGTAAACTCAAAGCAATGGAAAGGATATACTGTGAGCAGGGGAACTATAAAAAGCAGATTGTGAATACTGGCTACTATGAGAAATGATGGAAGCATAGTGCTTGTCATTTAGTAAGCTATTCAATAAAAAGTGGCTGTGATTGTCATTAATGATAATTTTTATGATGGATGTAACTTGCTAGAGAAACAAGTCTCTCTCAAAAAGTCGCCCAAGTTTACTTTTATGACAATTGTGTTTGTTTAAGAGTTATTAAATGTTCTTTTTTGAAATAGGCTCTTTAACAAAATGCATGTTGATGCTGGGTACACCATTAGAAAGACACATTCATTGGTGGCCTCTAAGTAAGGAAAACTGTGATTCTGGGCACCTGAGAAACTATCTGCAATTCATAACAATAATGGTGAAAATGTCTAAGCAAATTTTCTACTACACTGAACTCCCAGCACGTTTGTCCTTCACTGTAGTTGGTCTTTTCTGACATTTTACATAGAAGTGTAAACTTAACACTAGTCTTTTAAAAGAAAGTGCAAAATAGCTAAATTTCCACTATTTATTATCCATATGCTTGTCTTTTAGGATTCTCTATTTATTTACTGTGTATTTCCCCCAATTATTTGTGTCATTACCTAGAAAACATAGTGTCAAGATTCTATTGCTCCAATTAATTGTTAAACAGTTCTGGTAAAAATTTTGATAGTACGGATAATTTTTCCTTTAATCCGTGATAATTATTAAACATAAACATGGTTACGAGTCTTCAAGCCATTATTTACTGAAATGAAACTTAATATTTGAGCATCTTTGAACAAATCCTCTTGGACATTCTCAATTGTTGTGTAAGGCAAAATTATTTTTCTCCACATGGGTCTTCTAGGAGTCTGTGAGGCCACTGGGTAATCATCTTAAGTATGACTTTTTGAGGAATTGGCACATGCACCCATACACAAAACTAAGTAAACACAGTTATGGGGTCTGAGAAAATTAAACTTATAGGATAGGAGTAAGTTCATTAAAAACGTAAATGCCAAAAAAAGCTATGAATCTTCACATAACTGGGATTTTTTTTTAGTATCTCAAGGAATTGATTTTTTAAATGCTTGTCAGTGATAATACAACAATGAATTCATATGAGAAGTAATAAGTAGTAATAAAAACAGTGGCAGCAAAATACATGAAAAATATTTACCTGCAATTGTCATCAAAGAAATTTTAAAAGTGAGGTCTCATTTTGTCCTTACAAAATTGGCAAAAACTAAAGAAGATGACTATGAACTCATATATAATTGTAGAAACAGATTCATTCACACTTATTTTTGCAGCTTCATTAAAATGTAATTGATGTACAGTAAACTGCACATATTTAAAGTATACAACTTGATAAGTTTTGACATACTTGTCATACCTGTGACACCATTGCCATATCAAGATAATGAACATATCCATCACCCCCAAGAGTTTCCTGGTGCCCTTTTGTAATTGATCTCTCCCTCATCCTCTCCCCTCTTCTAAGGCAATTACTGATCTGCTTCTGTCACTATAAATTAGCCAATATTTTCTGGAATTTTATATAAATATCATCACAGAGTATGTACTTGTTTATTGTCTGACTTCTATCACTCAGCATAATTATTTTAAGATTCATCCACGTTATGCATATCAATAGTTCATTCCTCTTTAATTCCATTGAATTGCTATACGACAATTTGTTTACTGTCTGAAGATGGGCTTTTGAGAGCTTTTTTCTTTGAGGGGTAGATATATAAGGTTGCTCTGAGTATTAGTGTACAAATCTTTAGGTGGACATATGTTTTCATTTCTTGGGTAAATATGTTGGAGTAGAATGGAAAGGTATAATTGTAGGTGTATGTTTAACTTTTTGAGACCCTGTTAGACTCTTCAGGAGAGTTCCAGTTGCTTCACTTCTATGCTAATTCTTGGCACGATCATTTTTGTTTTTCTTTTTTTGTTTATTGTTGTATTTAATTTCAATTATTATATTTTGTATATTTTGGTGGCATTAAAAATATTTTTTAGACTGATTTATATTTAATTGACAGTTGTATTTTGTTGGTATACAGAAACACAATTTTTGTTTATTGACCTTGCATCCTGAACTTCTTCTAAACTCACTTATTAGTTGTTTTGTGGATTTCTTAGATTTTTTTACATAGACAATAATGTCTGCAAATAGGCATAGTTTTCCTTCTACCTCTCCAGTCTCCCTCCCTCCCTCCCTCTCTTCCTTTCTTCCTTCCTTTCTTCCTTCCTTCCTCCTCTGTCCCTTCCCTTTCTTCCCCTCCTCCCCTCCCCTTCCTTTTCTTTGGATGAAAAACTAGCCTCTTTCAAAAAGTTGCCCAAGGATACTTTTATGAGGATGTTCATTTAACAGCTATTAAATATAGCTTCCCTCTCCTCCCCTCCCTCCTCTCCCTTTCCCTCCTCTCCCTCCCTCCCTCCCTTCCCCTTCCTCTCCCCTTCACCTCTCCCTCCTCCCTCCTTCCTCCCCTACTCCTTCCTCTCTTCCTCTTCTTCCTTCTTTTTTCTTCCTTCATCCCATTTGGACTGTTTAGGAACTCCAAGACCATGTTTATTAGAAGTTATAGGAACAGACATATTTGTCTCATTTTTTTTTTTTTTTTTTTTTTACCTCAGGGAGAAAGCAGTTGGTTTTTTTTACCATAAAATATGATGTTAGCTGTAAGTTTTTATGTACATGCCCTTATCAGGTGGATGAAATTTTCTTCCATATCTAGTTTGCTAAGAGTTTTTACCATGAGTAAATATTGGATTTTGTCAAATTTGTTTATTTATTTATTTATTCATTTATTTTTTTGAGACAGAGTCTCACTTTTACTCCCTCTGTAGAGTACTGTGTGTGTCATAGCTCACAGCATCCTCAAACTCTTGGGCCCAAGAGATTCTCTTGCCTCAGCCTCCCACCTAGCTGGGACTACAGGCATCTGCGGCAATGCCAGGGTAGTTTTAGAGACGAGGTCTTGAGGTCTCGCTCTTTCTCAGGCTGGTCTCAAACTCCTCAGCTCAAGCAATTCACCCACCTTGGTCTCCCAGAGTGCTTAGGATTACAGGCCTGGGCCACCCCACCCCACCCCTGTCAAATGTTTTTTATGCTTCTTCTGAGATGATCATTTGGTGTTTCTTTTTTAGTCTGTTAATTTGATAAATCACTCTGATGGATGTTGGATATAAGCTAGTCTTGATTTCTAAAATAAATTCTACTTGGTCACAATGTATAATTCTTTTTTACATAATTTGATTTAATTTGGTAATATTTTAATGATTTTTACCTTAAAATAGTCATTTACCTATAGTCATGAGGTCTAAGAGTTTGTGATTTTCTTTTAATGTCGTCATCAGATTCTGGAATCAGGATAATTCTGCCCTCATCGAATGAGTTGGGAAGTGTTCTCCCTTTCAATTTTTCTATAAGAGATTGTAGAGAATTGTTATTATTTCTTACTTAAATATTTACTAGAATTCATTACTGAATCCATCTAAACCTGGACTTTTCTTTGTGGAAAGACTTTTAATTACAAATTAATTTAATTATTTTATATAGGACTAGTCAGTTTATTTTTTGATTGAGCTTTAGTAGTTTTTATTTTTTTGAGAAAGTTGTTCATTTCATCAAAATTGTTCCATTTCTTAGCATATAGTTATTTATGCTATTTAAATATTTTGAAAACAGTTTTGTACTTTTAATGGCAGGATATGTAATAATATCACCTTTCTTATCCTTGATACTGGTGATATATGGTATGTCTTTTTCCTTAATAAGTTACTTTAGATTTCATTTGCTCTTTCTTTTCCTCATTTTTTAATGTGGAAGCTCACGGTATTTATTTGAGACTCCCCCTTCTTTTAAAAATGTCAGATGGTCAGCATTACATATTTTCTACTAAACAAGGCACTAGTTTAATCCCACAAATACTGATGTTATGTTTTCATTTTCATTCAGTTCAAAACTTTTAATTTCTGGTATGATATAATTTTTGACCTATTGTGTATTTAGAAGTTTTTTGTTTAATTTCCAACTATTTGACTATTTTCCAGAGACATTTTTGTTAATGATTTCTAAATTTATTTATTTGTGGTTAGAGAACACATTTTTATGTGGTATTATATATTATTCACATTTATTGATTTGTGTATGTTGAACCATCCTTGGATCACAGTGTAAATCTCACTTGATCATGTGTATTATCTTTTTGGTGAGCAGTTTGATTCAGTTTGCTAGTATTTTATGGAAGATTTTTGCATTTTTGTTCATCAGGGCCATTGGACTGCAGTTTTTATTGTTGTTGCTCCTTTCTGGTTTTGGTGTCAGGGTAATGCTAGCCTAGAAGAATGAGTTAGGAAGAATTCCTTTTTCAAAAAAAATTTTTTTTTAATAATTTGAAATTAGGTGGTGGGGGTTTTTTTGTTTGTTTGTTTTGTTTTGTTTTATTGTAGAAAAAAAGTTTGGTAGAATTTAATAATAAAACTGCTGGTCATGGTCTTTTTTCTTTTGGGACACATTTTGCTACTGATTCAATGTATTTGGTCTTTAGTGGTCTGTTTAGGTTTTCTATTTCATTGTAGTTCAGTCTTGGCAGTCTGTATGTGCCAGGAATTTATCCATTTCCTTTAAGTTTTCCAGTTTGTTTTCATGTATTTGTTCATAGTAGGGTTTCATGGCTGATTTTCCTTATTTAGGTCTTACCTCTAATTTCCTTTTTAGTTAGTCTAGTGAATGGTTTGTCAATTTTGTTTATCTTTGAAAAAACCTCTAAATTTTTATGTCATTGATCTTTTGTATCTATGTTTGATACAAAAGATCTATTTTTTGTCTATTTTGTTTAGTTCTGTTCTGATCTTTATTATTTCTTTCTACTAACTTTGTAGGTTATTTTTGTTGTTGTTCTTGCTTTTCTAGTTCCTGAAGTGCATTGTTAGGTTTTTATTCGAAATCTCACTCCTTTTTTATGTAGGTGTTTATTGCTGTATAAACTGCTTTGTTGTATTTTATAGGATTTGATGTGCTGTGTTTCCATTTTCATTTGATTCAAGAAATTTTTTATTACCTTCCTAATTATTTCATAGACCCATTGATTGTTTAGGAGCTTGTTGTTTAATAGTTCCAAGTTTTTGTATAGTTTATAAAGTTCCTCTTGTTGATTTCTAGTTTTATTCCATTATAGTTGAGAAGGTATTTGATATAATTTTGATTCTTTCACAAATCACAAAAATTAATTCAAGATGAATAAAAGATTTAAACGTAAGGCATGAAATCAACAAATTCTAGAAGTAAATGTTGGAAAAACTCTTCTAGATATGAGCCTGGGCAAGGAATTTATGCAAAAGACTCCAATGCCAATAATAGTAACAAAAGAAATAAAGAAATTGGACTTGATTAAATTTAAAAGTTTCTTTACAGCTAAAGAAATAACCAGCAGAGCAAATAACCTATAGAATGGAGAAAATATTCATAAGCTATACAATTGATAAAGGGCTACTAAGAATCTATAAAGTACTTAAGCAAATCAGCAAGGAAAAAAATGAACTCCATTATAAAGTAGGCAAAAGACGTGAACAGAAGTTTTAAAAGAAGGTACACAAATGGCCAATACAAATATGGAGAAATGCTCATTGTTACTGATCAATAAGGAAATGCAAATTAAAACCACAATGAGATATCATCTTATTCCTATTTAGATGCTGGCATGGATGCAGAGAAAAAGGAATGATTATACACTGTTGGTGGGACTGAAAATTATTACAACCTCTATGGAAAACAGTATGGAGTTTCCTCAAAGAACTAAAAGTAGATCTACCATTTGATCCAGCAATTGCACCAGTGAGTATATGTCCAAAGGAAAAGTTGTTTTATCAAAAAGATGCCTGTACTAGAATGTTTATTTCAGCATAGTTCACAGGTGTACAAATGTGGAATCAGCTCAAGTGCCTACCAATTCATGAGTAGATTAGCAGAATGTGTTATATATATATACTACAGAACACTACTCAGTCATGAAAAAGGATGAATGAATGCCTTTTTCAACAATTTGGACAGAACTAGAGATCATTACCCTAAATGGAGTATCTAAAGTATGGAAAAACATACATCACATGTACTAACTATGAAATTGGAAATAACTGATGAGTACACACGTGCACAGAGAGAAGTAAAACTTCATGGAAATCAGGCAGGGGATAAGCTAAAACTTACCTAATGGGTACAATGAACATCATCTGGGTGATGGGTACACTTACAACTGTGACTCAAGCATAACTAAAAACATTTTTACTCCCATAATATTTCAAAATTAAAAAAACAAAAACAAAAACAACCTTCTGGAACTTGTTTTGTGGTCTAACATATGATCTGTCCTTGAGAATATTCCATGTGCTGAAGAGAATGTATGTTCTGCAAGTGTTGGATAAAATGTTCTGTAATGTCTGTTAGGTTCATTTGGCCTACAGTATAGTTTAAGTCCAATGTTTTTATATTAACTTTCTGTCATTATCTGTCCAGGGCCAAAAGTTGGGTATTGCAGTCCCCAATATTATTGTATTTGGGTCTATCACTCTGATTATCATTAATATTTGTTTTATGTACCTTGTTGTTCTTATGTTGTATATATATATGTACATATATATATATATATACACATATATATGTGTATATTAAATTGTGAATATATGTATATATAAATTATATATATGTATATATAAATTGTGAATATATGTATATATTCACAATTGCTATATCCTCTTGCTAAATTGATCCTTTTACCATTATATGATAATTTTCTCTGTCCCATTTTATTTTTAAAATATACTTAAAGTATATTTTGTTTGATATAAATAATAGCTATTATGGCATACTTTTTGTTTCTGTTTGCATAAAATATCCATTCATTCCTTTACTTTCAGTCTATTTATGAAGTGAATTACTTGTAGACAAGTTATAATGAATCTTTTTATCCATTCAGCCAGTTTGTATCTTTTAATAAGGGAATTTAAGCCATTTACATTTAAGCTTTTATTGATAGATGATGACATACTCCTGTCGTTTTGTTAACTGTTTCCTGATTTTTATGAGTCTTCTTTGTTTCTGTCTTTTTCTATTATTGTTTATCTTTGCAATTTGGTAGTTTTTTTGTAGTGGCAATGCTTGATTCCTTTCTCATTTGTGTATCTTCTCTACATTCTAGTGATATTTATAATTTTATGTTCTTTCATAATGGTAGGTAACATCCTCTGCTTATAGATATAGGATTTTTAAAGTATTTATATAAGGCATGTCTAGTGGACAGCAATTGTCCAGGAAAACCTTTATTTCTCCTTAATTTATTTCTTTCTTATTTGTTTTTAGAGCAAAGTGGATAAACCAATTTTTTTTTAATTTTTTTTTTATTGTTAAATCATAGCTATGTACATTTGTGCAATCAAGGGGTACAATGTGCTGGTTTCATATACAGTCTGAAATATTCTCATCAAACTGTTCAACATAGCCTTCATGGCATTTTCTTAGTTATTGTATGTAGATATTTGTATTCTGCATTTAGTAGGTTTCACCTGTACACGTTCTAAGATGCACCATAGGTGTGGCCCCACCCATTACCCTCCCTCCACCCTGACTTCCCCCCTCTCTTCCCCTCCCTTGGCCCTTTCCCCATATTCTTGTGCTATAGTTGGGTTACAGCCTTCATATGAAAGCTATAAATTAGCTTCATAGTAGGGCTGAGTACATTGGATACTTTTTCTTCTATTCTTGAGATACTTTGCTAAGAAGAATATGTTC
>CAUYPK010031931.1:0-35451 GCA_963574355.1 Loris lydekkerianus | reverse complement strand
CAGGTTGAAGTATTTCCTGTAGAGCTGGTCTTGTTGTGGTGAATTTCCTCAATGTTTGTATATCAGTAAATGATTTGATTTCTCCATCAGTTTTAAAGCTTAACTTAGCAGGATATAGAATTCTGGGCTGAAAATTGTTCTGTTTAAGTAGATTAAAGGTAGATGACCATTGTCTTCTTGCTTGGAAAGTTTCATTAGAGTAGTCTGCAGTCACTCTGATGGATTTGCCCCTGTAGGGTCAACTGGTGCTTACTCCTGGCAGCTTGAAGAATCCTTTCTTTTGTCTTGACTTTGGACAGGTTCATCACAATGTGTCTTGGAGAAGCTTGGTTAGAGTTGAGGCAACCTAGGGTGCAATATCCCTCTGAAAGCAGTGTGTCAGAATGTTTGGTGATATTTGGAAAATTTTTATTTATAATATTCTCTAGTATGGCTTCCATTCCTCTGAGGCATTCTTCTTCCCCTTCTGGGATACCTATCACTTGTATGTTTGAATGCTTCACAAAGTCCCATAATTCTGTCAGTGAATGTTCTGCTTTCTCTCTTTTCTTTTCTGCCCCTTTAACTATCTGGGTTATCTCAAGAGCTTTGTCCTCTACCTCTGAGATTCTTTCTCCTGCATGGTCTCATCTGTTGTTGATACTTTCTATTGCATCTTTAAGTTCCATAATTGACTGATTCATTTCCTTCAGCTCTGCTATATCCTTTCTATATTCTTCATATTGTTCATCTCTTATTTAATTCTGTTTTTGGATTTCCTTTTTGTTACTTTCCACTTTATCAGCAGTTTCCTTCATTGTTTGCATCATTTCCTTCATTGTTTTTATCATCTCTATTCTAAATTCCCTTTCTGTCATTTCTAACATTTCTTTATAGGTGTAATCCTCTGTAGTAGCTACCTCACGGTCCCTTGGGGACTGGTTTTTTATGTTGCCAGGATTTTTCTGCTGATTCTTTCTCATGAGTGATTTATTTTATCTGTTTCCTTGCCCTAATTTTCCTTTCACTTCCTCTTGCTCTTTAAGTTGCCGTGCCTCTGGACCAGAGTTTTGATGAGTCCAGTTTTCCACTGCTTTTGTCCTCTTCCTGGGGTCCAGAAGTCTCTTGCTGACTCCCTATGTCCTCAGAGGGATGTTTATGAGCAGATCCCACCAGTCAGAGATGTCTGGAGTCTTCTCTCCCTAGACTCACCATGCCCAGAAACTGTTACTTGGCCTCCATCTTGCCCCTCCTTCCCAATTTATTTTTTAATGAGGAGAGATTGCTACTTTTTAGCCTCAATTATAAAATTATACTTTACCATCAAATGAGAGTTTGAGTAACTTGGACAGATCATTATACAAAATACTAAAATCATACAGACAGATCATCATACATCATACTAAAATCAAATGAGAGTTTGAGTAACTTGGACAGATTATCATATAAAGTATAAACAGATCCAACAGTACCATAGACACCGTACTTTTAAAAGTAAAATTTAATAGGTTTTGACTAAATAACTGAAGCCATTCTTTTCCTACCTCTGTCAACAAACTTTATTCAGGTATAATTTACAAAAGTGGTTTTGACTGAACGAAATTTTTGTTTCACTCTTCAAATGAGTTTACACATACACAGTGCACAGACCTAGGAAATGCAAGAAACTTTGGCACCGTGGAGGAAAGCTGTGTTGTCAATTGCATATTTGGCTTCTTTTGGGAGCCAGCCCAAGTTGACTATCCTTCAGGAATGTTTTTTAAAGGGGAATCTGTCATCTCTCCCTCAAATGAAATCTTCTTAATGAATCCTTTGGTTGTAGAGGCCAGATGGCCTTGAGGGTATGCTGTGAGTCCTGGAGGGAGTGTCAGTTCTTCACATGGTCTCAATGCTAATACCTCTCTCCAGGACAGGCTTGATGGGGCATTTTCACTGCTAACATCCCTGTCATGATATGATTTTTATTGTCTCCAATAAATGAAGTGATGTGAAGGGGAAAGCACAGAAAAGATATAGCAGATTTGGTACTAGAGTCATAGTCCAAATATTTTGTAGCATTGATTCAATTTTGAGATTTTTTTTGACATTGGGATAGCTTGTCTTGGTATTGGGTTATTGGTACCTGAGGAGACTCACTTTGCTCTATTCCTCAGCCCATATCTGTAATAGAATCAGCCAAACTTCCCAAGACTCTAATGGTTAATACCCAGTGTGTTGGATTTCATGTATTGTATATTATATGACTACCCATCACGTCACTCATTCATGGGAGCAAAAGGACTCCTTAATAGCTAGGATCAAGGTGTGCAAGCAGACTTTCTCCCACTCTTGGCCCTTCTATTCCATCCTTTCTTGTCATGGTGCAGAAGTTTTTTTAGTTTGATGCTAATTCTATACTCTCCTTTTCTTATGATCTCCTTTGTCCAAAACCAACTTTACTCCCACATTTCCAGTAACATATATCGTATCCCTTATCTCCTTCTTATTTTCTTTCTTTCTTTCTTTCTTTCTTTCTTTCTTTCTTTCTTTCTTGTTTTTTTTTTTTTTTTTTAAATTATACACAATCTAAAGAGACCACTGCAGTCTTGAACACTGAAAAATGTGGTTGGATAGAATAGTGTGACTTGGATCTTGCCTTTTGATTCCAGCTTTATAGATGATAAATGAGGTTAAGTGTCTTTCCCTAGGACACACAATTCCCCCTGCCTACCCCTGTGCCTAGTCACTGCTCTCTTACTGGAGCATTGACATCATCAGAAAGAGTGTTGACATTTTATTATTCTGTGTGAAAGACTCTGATTTGTCTCTCCTTAATCCTTGGGGTAGGCTGATGTGTAGATAAAAATGAATAATAAAACTGAAATGAATCTCAAGCCATCTAATTGGCCTGTTTTCAGGTAGTTTCTAAACCAGTGGTGGAAAGAAAAGCTTTATCTTACACAAATGCTTCAATTAATTGCAGCCAACTGCCTGAAAGCCTATGTTGATATGAATTCTATGTATCAAATACAGGCTTTAGATTTGCCACCATGAATTAAAGACATATGCCATGCATGAGAGATAAGAGATACTCACAACACATAGTCCACTTTTGGGTGAAACCAACAGAGATGGAGATTTCTTCAATTTAAAGTGATTTCAAACAAGGAGGAAGCTTTCCAGGTGAGAAGGGAATTATCTTGCTACAGAGGAAAGAGAATGTTTGAAAAACAGGCATATTTTTGAGTATGGTAAATTTTCTGAAAATGTGCTAGAATATAACAGTATTCTTGAGATGATTATGTGGACTGTAATAGAAACTTTAAAGGCTAACAGAATGTCACTGCCTATTTTCCTAGCTCAGAAGAACAAAGTACCGAGAGTGAAAAGAATATAATAGATGAAAATTGGCCTTCTTCACAACTGAATGAAGATGCTCTTTCTATAGTAGAAAACATTCTTGAATTGGACTTTCAGAGCCCTAAATTTAAGCATATATATTTTTTTAAAAAATTACTTTGAACTATACAAAAAATGAATTTGCCATTTAATGGCAAATCCATTTCCTTACAAAAACAGATATTGATGTTCTTGGTTTAGATATCTTAACAAAGACTTTTTTTTTATTGTTTTGTTTTTAAACGTGAGTATCCTGTGCTTAGCTTAGAAGTAAAAACAGAAACCACAAAAAGTTTCTTCCAGAGAAACCTGGATATATAATTACGCTGTGACTAGTGTCCATCAAAATGTCTGAAAAGTTTTTATGAAGTTTTTATCAGTGTAAGCAAATGGACTCACAACTCTGTTTATAAGCAGTGACAGTACTGATGGTTGTGACCATTTATTAACTAATGAACAACCATTCATTATTATATGCCTGATTGCTTCTTGATTTCCTTCTTTTCTTCCCTTCCCTTCCCCTCTCAACTCTCCCTCTTCTTATTACAATGTCAAATTCCTACTGTATTCCAGGAACTATACAAGGCTTATGACACATGACATTAATGATCCAAATAGACAAGGATCCTGATGTCACAGAACTTATGTACACTCCAATGAGGAAAGCCACATATTAATCAGGTATTAGCAATAATGTGTGGTGTCAAGATGGACTGAAATGTCTATCTGTATTCTTTTTTTTTTTTTTTTTTTTCTGGTGGCCAAAGAGGAAATTTGGAGATCAGAAAAGTGGGATGTTGATAATACAGCTATTTACTGCTTGCTAATTTGAAAAAGGAAAGGACAAATGTATCTTCGCCATGATATGATCTGAGATAATAAATTATAAGAGTAATCTTGATACTGTACCAGAATCACAAATATACCCAGTTGTTAGAAATTATGTGATAAAGAATAAAAATTTATTTCTTGTGTTAAAATAATTTATATCCAAAATTTAAAAGAAAAATATAAGATTGAATACATCTTTTTGATCTTAAAAAATCAGGACCCATCTGAAGAGCTCAATTTGCTACGTTATAAATGCCATGCTCAAATGAATGCAGGGAGGGATTCTGCTTTAGAATGAAATTTCTTCCAGATAGTCTGTTTTATTTCTAAACTAAGGATAGAGTATGCACATTTTAAAACAAAACAACAAAAAAGCTTTTTTTTTTCTGAAGATATCTAAACCAAGAACAGCAAGATAGTCTCACCAACCCCTACTTTCATAACTTGCTGTAGTGGGATTGGGAGAAGTTCAGAGAAACAATCAAAGAGTGCAATCACACAGTTATTTGACTGAGCAACAACTTAACGGAGTGAAACCAGCTTTTGGATGGGGCCCCGTGGTGGAGAAATGTAAAGGAGCAGCCTGCTATACCTGTGGTTGGTCTGTTAATTCTCTGTGACAGCTAATCAATCACAGGGAGTTGGAGGACGCTCCCTATGAGAGTGTAAAATGTTGTAGCTAAGTAGGCTAGAGGCACTAGAGGCAGTGCCCTGGAAGAAGATGGTATTGGAACTCAGGCCTCCTGTTCTCTCAACCTGTCTGTCTCCATTTGGAGTTAGAGTCAGCAAGGATGACTTCTTACTTATTTCATTTCCTACCTTTCTTTGGGGCAACACAAGAAAATAAATAAATCTTATAAAAACTGTTTTATTAATAACATTAAAACTAATTCTTTTAATTAATTTCTTTACATATGTGACATTGGACAATTATTTCTAGGAACTTATCCTAGAAAAAGTGCTACATACATCATTGCTGAACATCACTACAGTCACCACCGACATACTCCCCATGGCCATCTGGCAACACACACACATATGCATAGGTCGGTAAGAAAGTTTTGAGACAGACCATGTTATGGTTCATTATTTCACTTCTAAGAAACACAATCTGCAGCATCCTATCTGATTCACATGTGCAAAATTTGCTCAGCTCATTGGTGTTGCTGGGAGGGCTTCTATTTGGATTTTACAATTCTTCACTTTTGTGTATCTCAAAACTTTTGTAAGGCCCACACATATATTATTTTTTTGCTTTTGAATTTTGCCTGACTTTGCCTTCCTGTTCTCCCTTTACTCATTGCCAAGATGATAATCCAAAATAACACCTTGCATCTATCTTTCCATGCATGAGTATCTATTTTTCTATTTTACATATTTGTTTTTTTATGTCATTGTTTAGGAAAATGGGATGTTGTGTTCATTTTAATGCATTTTGATTTTTATCATTCAATGATTTCTATGGCAAGTTCTCCAAGATAACTGGGCTGTCTGGGTACAGGAACCTATATCAGCAATGACATAAAATTTTCTTTTTTTCTTTTGCAATGTTTCTATTAATTATTTTACTTTTTTTGGTCATACTAAAAATAACCTCCACAATAATAATAAAGAATGTTTGTGTTACAAATCATTACTTCTGAAATATCTGATTTTAATTAAAATGCTATATGACATTAGGATATTAAGTGTCTTCTCAGCATCTGTTGATACGATATACATATTTTGATGTGTTTTCAGATTTGTTAACATTTGTTTTTAGTTTAGGCGTCTATATTCCTGAGGAGAAATGGTCTACTTTTCATTCAAAAGATGTTCATGGGGCACCTGCTTTATGCCATGTACTGATCTGGGCATGAACAATACGCCATTTAATCATAAAGTTTCCTATTCTGCTGAAGCTTACATGTAGTGGAGGGTTTTTTTTCCTTTTTTTTCCTTACCTTTTATAATATTAGAATAATTTTATCAGGTTGGGTATTACCCATTCATCTGTGGATAGACATTTAGGTTGATTCCTTATCTTGGCTATTGTGAATAGAGCTGCAATAAATATGAATGGGCAGGTATCTCTTCAATACATTGATTTTCTTTCCTTTGGGTAAATACCCAGTGGCCAGATTGCTGGGCCATATGGTACTTCTATTTTTTGTTTTTTGAGAAACTGCCATCTGTTTTCCACAATGGCTGCACTAATTTATATTCTTACCAATAGTGTATAAGAATTCCCTTTCTCTACATCTTTTCTGGCACTTTATTATTATGTTTTGTCTTTTTAATAATTGCTATTCTAACCTGGGTAAGAGGATATTTAGTTGCTGTTTTGATTTGCATTTCCCTGGTGATTAATGATGATGAGCATTTTTTCATGTATTTGTTGGCCATTTTCATGTCTTCTTTTGAGACATGTCTATTCAGATCTTTGGTCCATTTTTAAATCAAATTATTTGGTTTCATTTTGTTGTTGTTGTTCTTTATTTCCTTATATATTCTGGTTATTAATCTCTTGTCAAATGGATAGCTTGTAAACATTTTTTTCCATTTTCAGTTTCTTTATTTTGCTGATTGTTTCCTTTGGTGTGCAGAGACTTTTGAGCTTGATGTAATCTCAAGTGTCTGTTTTTGTGCTGGTTTCCTAGGCTTTAGAAGTCTTACACAAAAAAGTCTTTGCCCAGACCAATGTCTCGGAACATTTTTCCAATGTTTTCTTTTAGTAATTTCGGTTTCATGTCTTAGATTTAAGCCTTTAATCCATTTTGACTTGAATTTTGGATATGGTGAAAGATAGGGGTCTAGTTTCATTCTTTTCCATATGATTATTCCAATTTTCTCAGCACCATTTATTGAAGAGATTATTCTTTTCCCATTGTATGTTGTTAGTGTCTTTATTAAAAATGTATTATCTATAAACATGTGAATTTATATATGGATTCTCTATGTTGTTTCATTGGTCTATGTAACTGTTTTCAGGCCAAATACGCATGTATTATTGCTAAGTAAGGAGTTACTACTGCCATTTTGTTGTTTGTTCTCTGCTTGTTTTGTAACCTCTCTTTTTTTTTAATATTTTATTACTGTCTTTCTTTGTGGATAAGTGATTCCACCCCCCAATATGTTTCAATTTGTGGCCTTTTATTTTCAGTGAATCCATTATGGTTTTTTACATTATGTTTACTAAGAAACCTACAAAAATCTTATACATAATAGCAATTTATTTTAAAGAGATGACAAGTTATCTTAGGTTACAAGGAAAAGAACAGAAACAAAGAAAAATGAAAAAGAAATTTACACGTGAATTTTATCCCCACCATTTTGAATTCGTGTTGTTTCACTCTACATATTTTCATATTGTTTATCTTTTAACAGGTTGCTGTAACTATTGTTTTTTTGTTTTTAATTTATTTTTTTATTGTTGAGGATTCATTGAGTGTAGCTATTGTTTTTGATGCATTTGTCTTTTGGGCATAATGCTAGAGTTATGAGTAGATCATATACCACAGCTATAATATTAGAGTATTCTGGGGTTGCCTGTGTCTTTAATTTCATAAGTGAATTTTATACCTTCTAATGTTTTCTTTTGCACTTTAGTGGTTTTGTTTATATTTCAGATTGAATACCAATGTATCTTTAGCATTTTTTGTAAGATGAGTTTGGCGGTGGTGAATTCCCTTGGCTTCTGTTTGTCTGGGAAAAATTTTATCTCTCCTTTACATCTGAAGCACAGTTTTACTGCATACAATGCTCTTGGATGACAGTTTTCTTTTCTTTTCTTTTTTCTTTTCAGCAGTTTGGAAATGTTGAAGCTTCATACTTGTATGCTTTCCGTTGAGAGTTCTGTTGCTAGATGAATCGGAGCTTCTTTACACCCGTTATGTGCTTCTTTTCCCTCTCCACTTTTAGGATCTTCTCTTCGTTCTTGACCTTTGAGAGTTTGATTGTTATGTGCCTTGGGATAGTCTTATTGGGTTAAAACTGTTTGGTGTTCTCTGACCTTCTAGTACTTGTACATTTTCTATCTCTCAAGTTTAGTAATGTTTTCTGTTATTTTTTTCTGTGAATAAGCTTTCTACCTTTTGCTCTTGTTCAACTCCCTCTTGAAGACTCACAATTCATAGATTCTTTCCTTTATGGTCATTTTCTGTATCTTGTAGGTGATCCTTCCTTCCTTCCTTCCTTCCTTCCTTCCTTCCTTCCTTCCTTCCTTCCTTCCTTCCTTCCTTCCTTCCTTTCTTTGTTGCAGTTTGGCCAGGGCTGGGTTCGATACTGCCACCCTCAGTATATGGGGCCGGTGCCCTACTCACTGAGCCACAGGCGCCACCTGATCTTTTTTCCTTTTCATTCTTTATTCCATTTCCCCCCTCCTATTGTGTATTTTCAAACAGGCTGCCTGATTACTTTCTCTGCTTGAGCCATTCTGCTGTTGAGAGGACAATGGAGGTAAGAATATCATGACTTTCTCAGTTCAGAAAACGTATTTCTCATTTCTAAATTTGTTTGTTTGTTTGTTTTTTGTTATTTCAAACTCTGTTAAATTTCTCTAATGAATTTTTGAATCATTATTCTGTGTTATCTGTGGATGATTGCAGGGCCTTGCTCTGAAATCCTTGGGATTCACCTGCAGAGTCCTACCCAAGGCTCCATATTGCATCTGTATCCACCACTGTTACCTCAAGTATCACAAGTACTATTGGATCTGCTGGATTATATGGCCTAAGTGGAAGATGAGCTTGCACAGCAGCCTGGACCTGTTGCAAATCTTTCTTTGGTTCTGGGCTGTACTCAAAGCCAGCAGTTTTTTAGTCACTTGGTAAGTGGTCCAGAGTAATATGCCCAAATGAAGAATGTCTTGCCTGTCAAATCCAAATAGGTTCACCAGGTGATGGGCCTCTTTTATTACAACTTAGATGGATTTGGAGAATACTCTTCTAAGTAAAGTATCACAAGAATGGAAAATCAAGCATCCCATATGCTCAATACTAAGTTGAAACTTGTAGATTAACAACTTGCACACATGAGAGAAATACTCAATTAAATTCAGGAAGGAGATGGGGGAAGGGGCTAAGTTACCACCCAAAGGGTACAATGTATGGATAAATGGCCCACTTCCCAGGTGAAGGTCACAACTATAACTTGGAATTTACCTTACAAATGCAAACAATGTAACCTAATTGTATGCACCCTCATATTCATCTGAAATACATTTTAAAAAGAAAAGAGGAGGCCTTTTATAATCAAGTGGCTAGGATGACCTATTCTGTGGAAACAGCCTCCTTCCATAGCCACCTCTGTTATTGCCCAGTGGGCTCATGAATGAAGTGGTCATTGTGGCAGGGACAGGGGTTATGCATGAGCTCAGTAATGTGGCTTTCCACTGACCAAGGCCAACTTGTCTATAGCCACCACCCACCACTGAGTGCCCAATCTGCCAGCAGCAGAGATTTGAGTTTGTGATGTAAAACCATTTCCTAGGGTGATCAGCCAGCTAGTTGGTGGCAAGTTGATTACATTGGGCCACTACTGTCATGGAAGGGACAATGTTTTCTCTTTATTATACTAGACATTTACTCTAGAAATGGATTTGGCTTCCCTGCATGCAATGCTTCCGCCAAAACTAGCATTTGTGCACTTAGCAAATGCCTCTTCCGCTGTCACAGTGTTGCACACAGCACTTCTTCTGACCATGGAACTCACTTCACAGCCATGAAACACAGAAACTGGTCTTCTCATGTTCAGTGGAATGGCCTTTTGAAGACAAAATTACAGTGCCAGGTAGGTGACAATACTTTGTGGGTCTGGGACAATGTTCTCCAGAAGGCTGTATATGCTCTGGATTTGTTTTTTCCCATAGCCAGGACTCATGGGTCCAGGTATCTAGAGGTAGAAAAGGGAGTGGCACTAGTCACCATACCCCTAGTGACCTTTTAGTAAGATTTTTGCTTTCTGTTCCCATGACTGTATGCTCTGCTGGCCTAGACATCGTAGTTGTTGAGGGAAGGATGCTTACACCAGAAGACACAACAGTGATTCCTTTGAACTGGAAGTTAAGGCTGACACCTGACCACTTTGGGATCCTCATGCCTGAGTCAACAGGCTAAGAAGAAAGTTATGGTGTTGGCTGAGGTGATTAATCAGGATTATCAAAGGAAAATTGCTCTGCAATGAAGGTTAGGAAAAGTGTGTCTAGAATGCAGGAGATCCTGGTGTAATCCTAGTATTACAATGCCCTCTGATTGAGGTCAATGGGAAACTATTAAAAGTGAATTCAAGTAGGATTATGAACAGCCTAGACCCTTCAGGACTGAAGGTTTGTGTCACTCACCAGGTGAAAAACCGCTACTAACTGAAGTGCTTGCAAAGGGAATATAGAGAGTATCGGAGAAGCTTGTTATAAATGCTAGCTAAGACCGCATAATCAGTTATGGAAATGAGGACTACATTGCTATAAATATTTCCTCTTTATTTCATTAAAATGTTTGTATGTATGCATACATACATTAAGCAACTATCTTTGTCTTTATTCCTCTTTTCTTTCTTTATCATGTAACACGAGATGTATTGAGTTTATGGCAGTATTTAAGTAGTGTTAATTTTATATCATCATATTTAAGTTGTGGAATATCAGGAGAAGAAACATTAGTTACAGGCTTTACTTCTTCTTCTGGGGAAGGGATTAGTGCATGTTTGATTGTACACAGCATAGTTAGGCAGAACAATTACCTTTTTATTGCCTTTATTTGGAGATTAAATATGGTTTAAGAAGATGCATGTGGGTGACAAGTTGACAGTGTTTGGACTTGTGATGATTAATTTTAGGAGTCAACTTGACTGGTTAGCTGGCAAAGCATTATTTCTGGGTGTGTCTGTGGGGGTGTTTCTGGAAAAGACTGGCATTTAAATCATGAAGTTGAGTAAGCAAGATCCACCCTCACCCAGTGTAGGTGGGCACCATCCAATAAGCTGGGGGCCCAGATGGAACACAATGGCAGAGGAAATGAGCATTTGCATGTTCTCTCTCTCTCCTGAAATTGAGACACAGTTCTCCTGTCCTGGGACATCAGAACTTCAGGTTCTTTGGCCTTTGGACTTTAAGGCCTATATCAACGGCTCCCTAGTTTTTTGGGCCTGGGGCTTCAGACCGAGAGTTACATCACTGGCTTCTCTTATTCTAATAGTTTCAGACTTGAATTAAGCCTTGCTCCTTGATTCCCTGGTTCCCCTGCTTACAGATTGTCCCTACCCTGTCATGAGACTTCACTGTTTCTATTCTTTTGAGATCCAATTTCCCTCTTAAATCTCCTCTCATCTTTTTCTCTCTCTGTACATATATTCAGTTGGTCTGTCTCTGAAGAACCCTGACAAATACATTAACTAATATAAAATTGAAGCTTGTGGGGGAAATTGAAAGGAATTTTTTTCTTAGCATTATTCATGTTTTATGTATTTTTCTGGTACAGCCTTGTGATTGAAAACAAGTTTGTTTTTTTAAATTAAATCACAGCTGTGTACATTAATGCAGTCATAGGGTACAATGTGCTGGTTTTATATACAATTTGAAATATTTTCATCCAACTGGTTAACATAGCTTTCATGCCATTTTCTTATTTATTGTGTTAAGACATTTATATTCTACATTTAGTAAGTTTCACATGTACCCTTGTAAGATGCACCAATTATCCTCCCTCCACCCATTCTCCCCTCCCTTGAAAACAAGTATTATTATTACTTCAATGTTTGTTGCTGATGGTTTAAATGATTACTTTTAAGTTTTCCTGGCTAATAGGTGCTATAGACTGGACTCAAACTCCCTAATCTGAAATCATTTCTTTTATTGAGAGTTAATGTCACAAGTATCAATACCTGCACTCTGGGGGATATAGTCACTCAATGGTTTCTGGGTGGAATATATTCATTCAGTTACATATTCAATGAAATATATATATCAATGAGATATATATATCTCTCTCACCTTATTACATGCCATGTATTGTTGTTCTGGTCACATAAAAATGGTGAGCAGATCAGACATAGTTCCTGATCTCATTAAGTTTATATCTAATGAGAAATATATCCATTAATCAAAAATCCCATGGACACATATAAACTAAAGCATTAGAAGAAGTCCATACAGTAAGGGGAACTTACATTGTTAGCAGGATTAGAAAAGGCTCCCCAAGGAAATGGTGAAATGGTGAGATCAGAAAGAAGAGCTTCTGTTAACCATGCAAACAAGAATTAAGCAGGGAGAGTAGCCTTTAAAACAGAGAAACTAGCAGATGCCAAAGCTTTGTGATGGGAGGATGTCTTCAGATCAAGAAACTGGAACCAGACCAGTGTCCCTGGAGCCTGAAAAGTGAAGGAGAGTGTGTGAGGAGGGGAGGGTTGCTGAGCCCTGCGGGAGGAATTAAAAGGTATTTCTCAGGACTCTTTGAAACACTAAGATTATGGTCTTTGCCTTAGAGTGGTAAGAAGCCATCTAAGAATTTTAGGAGGTAGGGGGTGTGTGCGTATGTGTGTCTGTGTCAATGGCCTTGTGTTTACTTAGCACTTAGCAAATACCTCTCTGAATGGAAAGAACGGATTAGAAGAAGGTCAGGGTGGATATAGGTAAACCAGTTGGAGGCAGTTGGAGGGGTCCGGATAAGAGACAAGAGTGGATAGCCTAGGATGGTGGCAGTGAAAACAGAGAGATGAAGGGTATTTAGGAGGTTAAAGAAACAGACATATGGGGGCAGATTTGTGAGATATTCATGATGTTAACGGAATGAGACCTGATGATTGAGTATACAGAGGCCGAGAGAGAGGAGCTTTTCAGGATGAACTACAAATTTCTGGCTCAAGTAGCTGGGTGGATGATCCGTTAACTTATTGATTTAAGGAATACTGAAAGAAGGCCAGATTTGGGGGAGTTAAGATTATGAATTTAGTAAAGTATGTTCAGTTCAAAATGTGTTACAGATACCTGATGTAGGTGTGACATACTAGTTGGATGTGTAAGTTCAAGGAGTTGCCTGGACCGGAGACAGAACACATTCAATTATCTACCTATCGATGACTTTGACATCATGAGACTAGCTGGAATGGTGAATAAGACAGTCTTTCTGGTTCTTCCTCAGGCATTTATTTCTTGAACTCTTTTGGCCACTATATTTAGACGCTTTAGGAGCAGGAATCAACATCTCATCTCCAAATACCCTGTGTAGACAGCTGTCTGCAGACACCAGTAGAGGGCGCTTAAAAGCTAGTGTGCACTAGCTGCATTTGCAGGTAGACGAGATGGCCCCATCTGAGCCAGTTAGGCACCATCCTGTGAGTAAGTAGGGAAAGTGTGGAACTTTGAACATGGGGATAGGGAGCCAAACTGCTCTGAGAGGGAGTTTGAATTGTGAATTCCATTTTGAATTTAAAAAGAAAATTGTTACACTGAAGGGGACTTTTTAAAATTTGAGGCTAAATTACCTTAAAATGTCAAATTTAAGATTTTTTTTATTTCCACCATTGGTGGAAATGGGAATCCCACAAACATGAGACCAGGTATGGGATAAATAGGACTTCTATTTGTTTGTTATTATTGAACATCTCAATGTGTTCTTTTAAAATTTGTTCTCCTGGGTATTGTATATTCATGTTATCCAATAAGCTTTTCCCTATTTAAATTTCTTTTTACTTTGTATACTTATTTTGTTAAAAATGAAAACACAAACACACATTTCAAGCTAGCAGCATTATTCAAAATAACTAAAGTATGGAAGCAACCAAATTTTCCATTAGCTGACAAATGGAAAAAGCAAAATGTGGTATATGCCTACTGTGGACTATTGTTTCAACTTACAGAGGAAGGGAATTCTGATATATGCTACACCATGGATGAACTTTTAAGACTATATATTGAGTGATATAAGCCAGTCACAAAAAGACAAATATGGTATGATACTATTTATGTGAGGTAGCTAGAGCATTCAAAATCATAGAGACAGGAAGTAGAGTGGTAGTTGCCACGGATGAAAGAAGGGGAGAACGAGCTATTGTTTAATTGGTATAGCAATTAAAGATAAGATAAAAAGAGTTTTGTGGATGGATAGTGGTGATAGTTGCACAGCAATATGAATATACTTAGTGCCACTGACTTATACATTTAAAAAATGGCAAAGATGGTAAATTTTATATGTATTTTATTTTATTTCATTAAAAAAATTTTTTTTTTGAGACAGAGTCTTACTTAGTCACCCTCAGTAGAGTGCCACGGTAACATACCTTACTGCAACCTCAAACTCTTGGGCTCAAGTGATCCTCTTGCTTCTCAGCTTCCCAAGTAGCTGGGACAAAAGGTGCCCCCAACAACACTCAGCTATTTTTATTTACTTAAATAATTAATTAACTACTTTATTTTTGAGACAGAGTCTCACTATGTCACCCTCAGGAGGGTGTCGTGGCACAGCTCACAGCAACCTCAAACTCTTGGACTTACACAATTCTCTTGCCTCAGCCTCCCAAGTAGCTGGAACTACAGGCACCAGCCACAATGCCCAGCTATTTTTGTTGTTGTTGTTATTGCAGTTGTTTAGCTGGCCCGGGCTAGGTTCGAACCCTCCAGCCTTGGTGTATGTGGCTGGCACTGTAACCACTGTGATACGGGTGCTGAGCTGCAGCTATTTTTAGAGGCCAGGTCTTGCTTTTGCTAAGGCTATCTCAAATTCCTGAGCTCAAGCATCCATCCATCTCAGGCTCCCAGAGTGCTAGGATTACAGGTGTGAGCCACCATGCCCGGCTTCTATGGGTATTTAATCACAACAAAAATTTTGAAATGTGGAATGCAAGACAAATATTTGTTGGACATGACTATTCCAGGCATTATGGGACAACTAGTATTCCTTCCTGTTCCCATAATGTGGCTACTAAAAATCCTGTTTTTCATTGATTCATAAATTGGAATTTCAATCTGCACAGTTAAACCAATGACCCACACTGCTATTCTTAATGTGACCATATGCTTATTCCTCTGGATGATGAAGAATCGTTTGATTTCTGGGCTGCTGGCCTGTGTTCAGTTTGGAACCCAATCCCTATGGTATTTACCTCAATTCTATCTGATTGTAAAAGCGCATCTCCACATCTCCCTCCAGCCCAGTGTCTGCCACTTCCCCACCCTCTCTGACTTGGTCCTAATTCATGTCAACTGCATATAGGCTGGGACTGGCCAGGAATTGTCATCCAGACCAGCCCTAAAGGAGTGGCCCCTTTTGATATGTGTTCTGTCCATTTCAGGAGATTTCTTCCCTCTAACTTATAATGTTTAGTTCTTTTTCTCCAGTTATAAATCTTTCTCTAGAAAGAGCCTATTAGCCATTGGTAGATTGAGCCCAACGGCATCAGCAGACAAATGGAATCAAAAGTAGGTCAGATCCAGTATGTTCCAGCTGTCGTTTCTGGCAGTGGGGGAATGACAGGCATTTTAATTTATAAAGGGAATGAGATGCCCGTTAGCAGTCTTTCCTGCTGCTTTGCTCCTCCAGATCCCCTTTTGAAAGTGACTTTGAAGGGCTGAACTTCCTTCTGGCTATCAGAGGTCCAGTCCTTGGTCCAGTTACCAGGTCCTTTCTGATCTAGATCCTCCTTCCTTTTCAATCCCCTGTCTTGCCATTTCTTCCCCTAAAACTTAATGACCTGACAGCAGCGAACAGTTCAATAGTTTCTAAGTCTTTAGACAGGCTTTTTCCTTCTGCTCCAGAGGCCAAGGCTCCCCGCATTGGAATTCATACCTGAAAACCTCAGCTCAGACAATGCCTCTTTCCTAAAGCCTCATTTCACAACCCTCAACAACAGTGTTAATCCCTTTGTGTTCTGTGCAGGCTCTACACACTTTATGTTTCCACTGTTACACACATGGCACTGCATTATAATTTCTAATTTCATTACTCGTTCATCTCCCCAGTTACCTGGGGAATTCCTTGTGAGCCATTCTAGTATCTTTAAAAAAAACAAACTTTAGTTTTTTCAGCTTTTTAGATGTACAGAAAAATTACTGAGATACTATGGAGTTCTCATATACCCTGCGCCCAAGTTCTCTTATTATTAACATCCTCCATCAGTAGGGCATATTTGTTACAATGAATAAACCAATATTGACACATTATCATTAACTAAAATCCATACTTTATTCAGATTTCTTCAGTTTTCCACAATTCCTTTTTTTTTTTTGTTCTAGGAGTCACGACATTGCGTTGAGTGGCCACGTCTTCTTCACCTCTTCTTGGTGGGACATTTTCTCAGACTGTCCTTGTTTTTGATGATGGTTTGAAGAGTCCGGGTCAGGTATTTTTTGAATGTTCTTCAATTGAAGTTTGTCTGGTGTTTTTCTCACGAGTTGATTGAGATTTGGGTTCATCAATTAACATAATTTAATTACTAGTGATGGTGATCTCGATCATGTGTCCAAGTTCGTGGTTGGCAGGTTTCTTCACTGTTACGTTACTGGCTCCCCACCCCTTCTGCACAATATTCTTTGGAAGAAACACACTATGTGCAGCCCACACTCACAGGGTAGGGAGCTATGTTCCATTTTTTGGAAGGCACAGTATCTACAGAAATTGTTGAGATTCTGCTGCATGGGGGATTTGCCTTTTCTTTCCCATTTACACATGTATTTTCTTATGTGATTGAATACTGAGTGCCTATGACAGGACTGGGTGAATGGGAGGCACCTCATATGTTTTAGTAGTTACTGTCTCCCAAACATCCATTGTAAATCTCTCTCAATGTGAACATCATACTAATAAAAACCTTAATAATAATAATATGTGTCCTAGAATAGACAATGCCATTTTAGAAGTATTATTGCAGGTGTTTTAGTTCATGTGAGGATGACACTATGATTAATCACATAGCTAAAAAATTTTGGAGCTGCGATTCAAACCTCTGCTTCCAGACTCCAGAGTCCATACTGAAAAGATGTAGAGGCTGGAGTGCTTTTTGGATTTCCTAGTTCACTTACCTTGGCTTTGCTCTCTTGAATTTATTCCCTGTGAGGAAATGGGTTGACATGCAAATATTCCCAGCTAGAACAGTCTTTAGTCCTCCAGCAGAGTCTTTTTGTTTCCACCAAATTCTCCTTTAAATCTGTGAGGCTTCCAAAGCACACTGGAGCAGAAATTCATAAGAAACCTGTAGGCCTGCCTTCTGAGGCTTTCTTTGCAACACTGGTCAAATTTCCCAAGTGAAGGAATCCAGCACTGAACTTGGAATTTCAGGAATGAGCAGACCATACTCAGCTGTTATGAATAAGAGATGCCTAGTTTTATGGTCCTAATATTTTTCATACCTTAAATCAGGGCACATGGTTCTTCAGGGTTGTAGGATGACTGAAAGATGTATTAAGAATTCTCTGCTGTCAGAGTTTCCAAAATTTTTTGATGGTTTATACTAAGAATAGGACAGAATATTTAATACTGGAACTGCAATAGGAAATCTGAGCTATATTGTCAATTAATAAGGTCTGAGTTGTATTAGACCCAAACATATTCTCTATTTTCTGTGATGCATAAAATCTAACCCTTATAATAATTCCTTTGGGTCTTGAATATCCTGTTGCAAGGTTGAATAAAATGGATAGATTAATTCATGGGTTTCATCATCTATTCAATGTCATGGCTGGATTCTGGTATGAAACCAACCATTGTAAATGAGGAAAGGAGAAACTAAAGATAGGAAGCTAATTTTTTTGCAGTAACCAGCTGCTATTCTTTAGCAGAGAGGAATTATGGAACCATGTACAGTTTATCTTGGTGCAGTTTGTTTATATACTGAGTAATAATATCCCAAAATAGAATCTACTCTAAGCCTAGAGTTTAAGAAAGATTGTAACAGTTTATTTTAAACTCCATTTAAAAACACTACAAACAGTATCTCCTGAAGCATGATCTTGTATTTTGATTTACAGCCACAAGGAATCTAAGAATAAACCCCTTTAGTCATGGAGTTCCTTTTGACCAAGAATTGCAAAGATTTCAAATCACGCACTGAGCCTTTCAGATTTTCCTATTGAACAGGCCAATCTGTTTGTCATCAAATAAATGTGCTAAGCTCCCACATGGGCATGCAACTAGAACTGGCTCAGATGAAAAAAAATTCTTTAGGCAAGATTGCTTGTGAATTTTTGCTCATCTTTAAGAGATGATTTATTGGAAAAGCAATGTTCAGCAGGGTGTGGATAGTGGGGACATGTCCCGATAGCTCTATTACAACACTCTTGGCAGCTAACATTGCTAAATAATGAAACAGGGAGGGATTTTCCCTTTTTCCTTCAGCATATTGCATTGAGGTTCATAATCATTTTCTTATCTGTGTGCTTCCAGAATGAATTCGGGCCATCACGAAGAGGCTTTATATGGCCTTTTGACTTGGTTTAATGGCAGACACTCCTCTGAGTACACTAGGTGGATTAACTTATTTTAACTATGTATTTCCCTCTTTTTATAGATGCAGAAACTGAAGCATGAAGAGGTTAAGCAGCCTGCCCAGGGTTGCACAGCAAATAATAAATCTGGCATTTGGTGGTGTTCGTAGCTCAGTGGGTAGGGCGCCAGCCACATACACCGAGGCTGGCCGGGACCCAGCCTGGGCCAGCTAAAACAACAATCACAACTGCAAAAAAAACAAACAAACAAACAAACAAAAAAAAAAAAACCGAAAGAAAATAAAAGAAAAGAAAAGAAGAGAAAAGAAGAGAAGAGAAGAGAAGAGAAGAGAAAAGAAAAGAAAAGAAAAGAAAAGAAAAGAAAAGAAAAGAAAAGAAAAAAGAAAAGAAAAGAATTAGCCGGGTGTTGTGGCAGGTTCCAGTAGTCCCAGTTACTTAGGAGGCCGAGGCAAAAGAATCACTTAGCCCAAGAGTTTGAGGTTGCTGTCAGCTGTGATGCCAACAGCTTGAGACTCTGTCTCAAAAAATATATAGACAGAAAGAAAAGAAAGAAAGAAAGAAAGAAAGAAAGAAAGAAAGAAAGAAAGAAAGAAAGAAAGAAAAGAAAAAAGAAAAGAAAAGAAAAGCTGGAATTTGAATCCAGGTAATCTAATTTCAAAGTCCATGTTGTTAACCACCATACTGTGCTGCTCTGGTGAGTTTATAGTGATGGATAAAACCACAAACAATCCATTAAGGCGTCTTCACATAATGCACCATAAAGACTTCCACTCTCTATTTTGTGTGCTGGCAAAACATATTTGGTGAAAACTCTCACTATTCTAGTTATTTTAAGTTCTGTGTCAAACTACCTCTTATAGAAGTCTGTGAAGTTTAACCTGTCTAGAAAAGGAGTGGGGCTGCATCCGCCAGGAACAATTGAATGTCTTCCTGACCCTACTAGGGAAATCAATTTAATTATTTAATTGGAAAATAAGTATATAATATTTATCATGTGGCAGGCACTGTTGTAAGTAAATACTAACTTCTTAAAAATCTCCTCACAGCCCTGTGATAGAGCAACTGAGGCACAAAGAGTTTAGGTAACTTGCCCATGTCCTGAGGCCTGAAACTTACAGACTGGCCTGTAGAGTACGAGCTTCAGCCACCATGTGCCTCTGAGTGCTTGGAGGACACAACAATTGTGTTTTTTTTGTTGTTGTTTGTTTTTATTAAATCATAGACACATAGATCATGTATATATTAATGCATTTATGGGGTACAATGTGCTGATTTCATATAGAATTAGGAATGCTTACATCACATTGGTTAATATGTAAGTCATCTCATTTACTGTGTTTTTTGAGAAATTTTTGTTTTCCATTTGTTTTCTGTTGTTCGTTTTCTGTTTCCTTTTGCTTGCCTCCCTGTGGGTTACATTTGATTTTGATCTATAGTGATTTTGAGTGTATCTGTCTTGTGTAGTTCTTCCAGTGATTGCTTTAGGTATAACATTCTATATGTTATTATGGTCTACTGACGTCAACACCTGTCAGTTTAAGGAAGTGTAGAAATCGTACCTCTTTTTTCCATCCCTTTACTCTCTCCCACTATAATTGTTTTAAATATGTATCTCCTGTACATAGATTGAGAACCATATTAGACATTGTTAGAATTTTTGCTTCAACTGTCAAATGTAGTTTAGAAAACTTAAAAGGAGAAAGAATGTTTATTGTGTTTATCCATATTTTTAATTTTTTTGTGTTCTTTCTTCCTCCCAGGGTGCTAGGATTATAGGCATGAGCCAACATGCTCAACCTCATTAGGTTTTAAAATTTTATTTATTGCATATTTTAGTTCTACAACTTCTAGTTTGTTCTTCATTATATTGTCTGTTTCTTTTTTTCTATTTTTTCACAGTAATTAAGAGCTCCAAGTGGGCAAAAACAAAAGCTCTCATCTGAGTCTTTTTAAGCCTAGCATCATTGCTTGTACAATGTTACTTCTGCCGCATTGTACCAGCACAGTAAGTTGCAGTGTCAGCCTAGATTCAAGGGGAGAGAAAATCAAACTCCACTTGTAGATGTGGGGAGTGAGAGTCACATTGCAAAGAGGCAGGAGGGATGGGAGAGATGAAACCAATCTGTGAAATCAGTTTGTCACAATGATAGTTATTTCGGCTTATGAAATCATGGATTACTTTTGTCTTATAATTTTTTCTATGTTTTTCTAGTTTTCTATATTAAGATTATGTACCCTTTTATAGAGGAAAAACTTAGGTCAAAAGAATCACAGAAAACATTATGTAAGTGCCAAATTTCACTGTGTAGGGTTCTTTGTGAATGGAATTCAACAACTGTGATCTTTGTTCTTTAAAAATGTAAAATGTTTAAAGGCTATGCCTGGGATGATTTCAAACACTTGGGAATGGTGCTTTGTGTAGATATCTTTTGCCCTGATGATGTAGTTTAAAGCACAGGAAGGTACTCACTGGGTACCCACCATCCTTGTCTTTACACAGGTCCAGGCAAGGGAGAGTCTCAGCCTTCTCACCTGTAGGGGCTGCTGGGAAAACATGCCAGGTTTTACTGACAACTTTTTCCTTCCCATTCCCATGGATAGCCTATTGGAACAGGTAGGACACATACCTTAATCTCTCTTGCCATGCAATTACAAAATCCATAAAAATAGTAGCAACTCTATTTTCCTAGATATTAGGGAAGACAAGGAAATAGAAAGAGAGATTCTCTGCCTGCCCTTAGGGGTAAATTAGGCCCTTACATGGAGAGTTTCAGAGTATTTTCATCCCACTTTTCTCCTCCTGTGACCTTCAGTATCTTATTCTTAAAATGAGAATAATATCTTCATGTCAGAATGTTGTGAATTAGATAATAGTATCTACACTTTATATAACTACTAAGGGTTTTCTTTGAGAATTAAATGTGATGATAAATGTGAAAAGAGCATTTTAAATTTTATGAGAGTACTCAACTATAACTGTTCTTATTCTTTTTTTTTTTTTTTTTTTTTTTAATTCAAAAGGAGGAAACTTAGATTTGTAGAGGGTAAGCAATTAGCCATCTCGCTAAATGGTAGCTTTTGGCTTTAACCAACATCTTCACTATTCCTCACATTGTTATTACTGTTCCAAATTAAATTAGGGCTTTAAAACATTCCCCAGAGTCTCTTGATAATAATAAACTATCAGGTCTCATATCTCCCTGTGACATGAATGGGGTATAAGGTTGCATGTTTCTTATCATACAGATCATCACTTATATCAGGGATCAGCAAACTACAGCCCATGGCCAAGTCCTTACCATCTATTTTTGTAATAGAACACAATCATACTCTTTTTTAAAATATATTGTCTGTCTGCCTGTATACCACAATGGCATAGCTGAATAGTTGTGAAGGAGACTATAGGCTAGCAGAGCCTAAAATATTCATTATCTGACCCTTTACAGAAAATGTTTGCTGATCCCTAATTTGCATTGTCATCTCCAATATGTGCCACAGGACCGGAGCCCTAAAGAGTGATATTCCCTGGTTCATGGAGAACATAGCAGGTGCTCTTTTGGGATCCTCACCTCCAGCTGAATCAAGGGCAGGTAGACTCCTGTAACTCTTCCATATTTCCCCACAGGAAAAGATGGGCTCCCCTGAACACTGGGGGCATTTCTTCTTCGAAGCCCTCTGACCCTTATTTCATTTAAACATCAAAACAGGAAGAAAGGGCCTTTAGAAAACATGCTGTTCGGCGTCTCCACTCAGGGCTGAGAAAATGGAGATGTATGGAAGAGAAACAGCCCTCTGCAAGTTAGCTAGAGGTTAGCAATTAGATACAGATCCTGGAATCCTGATTGCCAGTGGTTAGGCCACATGGAAAACTGAATTAGACTGAAATATACCTGCAGGTGTGAATCTTCATCCAGCTGCTTTGTACTGGGTAGAGAAAGGCCACAGAGAGATTCAATGACTCATGAGACATTGTCCAGAAAGTTCACATTAGGGTCTTAGTCCTTGAGCCAAAATATGCAAACCAAGCATCCCCTTGTTTGGCTAAGAAAAATAACAACAAAAGGACAGACTGCTGTTCATCTTGCTCTGCTTGGCCCTGATCCCCCTCAGTTTCTGTTTTCTTCATGGCTAAAAATAGTGCTCATGTTACTGTCGCTCACCTGATGTTGTGGAGGGCTCTGAAGACCAGGCCAAGCCTGTGACAGCTGTTCAAATAGCACAAGTGAGCTCACCAAGGGAGGGCATTCAAGAGGGAGAGGCCGAGTTACAGCTTTACTTTCTTAGCTGGACTGATTAATGTGGAATTTCTATGTTTCTGTAAGTGGGTAAAATAAAATCATATTGGGGCATGGAGGCTTGCCCATTGGATAGATGATGTTTGGTGGCTCAGTTCACCTGCATAAAGAGCCCTGCCCCCTAAAGTTGGCAAGGCTTCCAAGGGGAAACCCAGGCTGGAACCACAAAAGGCCCAGTACCCAGGCAGGTATGTTAGCAGGAAAGGCCTTGGCAAGCATGCCACCAAGGGGGTACTATCATTGGACAGGCCTTTGTTTGTTTGTTTTTTTCATTAAGCCAATGACTACTAGAAATATGTAGCCTTTGGGTGACATTGGTGACAAATTGCAGGACTGAATTTGGATTTGGGTTTCTCTCTGCCCCACACCCTCTCTCTTCCATCCTTTAGGGAGTCTCCCCCTCCTTACCCCATGTGGTTTGAATGGGGTTTTTAATCACAGGGCTTTTCCTTTTAATCACAGATACAGTTATAGGATTAACACAAGGCCAATGGGTTATTACTCTCAGTAACTTATATCCTGACTACAGAAGGCAGATGGACCATTGACTCCTGGTGGAAAAACTTACCCTATGGTAGGAGTGCCCAGCTCTTCTCTGGGACCAGACTTTATAAGGCATGTTTGTTCTTTCTCTAGTTTTTTTGGTGCTTATCCAGTTATTCCAATTTATTAGTTTTGTTTTTGCTCAAGTTAATATGTTTATGTTTCTGTTGCTTACTGAATACTTAAATGATACAGAAGGGCATGGATTATCTGGGCCTAACTCACATTATCTTATGTACTTACCACAATCACCACAAGGTGTGTATTATTAGTTCTGCTGTGTGCTTGAGAAAATTAAAACTAGAGAGAGCTTAGGTAAATTGTTAAGGTTTATACTGGCAAGATGGGAAGGAGTAAGATTGAAGTTCAGGATAGGCAGATTCTGAATCCATGAGTATAGGGTGAAGCCAAGGGCGGATAAGGCACAGGTCTCAGGAAGTGCCTGGGTGAGCTACAGGGAAGCCAGTTATTCTCCATGGAATAGGAGCTCATTATCTAGCCCCCTTCCTCCTTTTCAATTCCTGGAAGAAGTATTTCTTTATATAAAAGGATTAGGGCATATTTTTTAGAGTCAAAAATCATTTTACAGGTGAAAGAACTGACCTCCAGAGATGTCAAATAGATTTTTACACCTAGCAAGTTCACAAAAATCTATGCCCACAGCAAGGTTAGTGCCAGATCAGGGATCAAAACCAGGGGTTTCTAACTACTAGCCTAGCCCTCCTACCCCCTTTCTAGTATCCCACATAGCTCTTCCTCTTCCACTTTCATCACTTCTGAAAGTGATGGCATCTTATTTATCACTCCAAAACAGTGTAGTGGAGTTGTACCAGATACACATTTAACTCTTATGAATTTTAGTGTTTAAACAGTTGGCAATGAAAGGAGACAGAAACAGAGAAAGAGAAATTTTAATATTGCAAGGGACTCCATCTGTCATCTGGCTTATGGTCAAAGAAAGTGGATGGGAAAGGTGAGAACTTTCCTACCTTTTTCACTGAGTGGTGAGATGACCACTCAGTGGGCTTCAGTTCTCATACATGCCATAGTGGGAGCATCTAACCATGCTCAGCTGCCATGCACTTTATATTCATATTAAAAAAATCAATCATCCAGAAATTAAATTAAGTGAATATCCAGAAATTAAAGGACAGACCTAGTTTCCATAATGATGCAAAAGACAAGACTAAGCAATGGACTTTCACAAAATAAGCTGAATAGATCATACCACACTATCAATTATCTCAATAAATGTCAATGGCTTGAATTCCCCCCTGAAGAGGCATTGATTGACTGATTGGATTAAAAAACACAAGCCATCTATTTGCCGTCTGTAGGAAACACACCTCACATCAAAAGGCAAATTAAAACTCAGAGTTAAGGGTTGGCAGTCAATTTTTCAGGCAAATGGAATTCAGAAGAAAAGAGGGGTTACCATCTTATTTTCAGATACATGTGGATTTAAAGCAACCAAAGTCAAAAAAGACAATGATGGTGACTTTATATTGGTCAAAGAAAATTACACTAAGAAGACATTTCAATTTTATATATTTATGCACCCAATTTAAATGCTCACAGATTCTTGAAACAGACCTTGCTTAGTCTGAGCAATATGATATCTTATAACACCATAATAACAAGAGACTTAAACATCCCTCTCTCAGCGCTGGACAGATCCTCTAAACCAGGTGTCCTCAAACTTTTTAAACAGGGGGCCAATTCACTGTCCCTCAGACTGTTGGAGGGCCGGACTATAGTTTTTAAAAAATACTATGACCAAATTCCTATGCACACTGCACATATCTTATTTTGAAGTAAAAAAACAAAATGGGAACAAATACAATCACACCACTTCATGTGGCCCACGGGCCGCAGTTTGAGGATCCTTGCTCTAAACAGAAATTAAACAAAGATATTAGAGATTTAAATGAGACATAGGGAACAACTGTGCTTGATAGACGTATATAGAACACTCCATCCCAAAGATAAAGAATGTACATTTTTCCTCATTGTCCCATGGAACATTCTCCAAAATTGATCATATCCTAGGACACAAAAAAAACCTCAACAGAATCAATAGAATTGAAATTCTACCTTTTATCTTCTCAAATCACAAGGCACTAAAAGTGGAACTCAACTCCAACAAAAACGTTCAACCTCATACAAAGGCATGAAAGTTAAACAACCTTTGCTGAATGACAGTTGGATGCAGGAAGAAATAAAAAAGGAAGTCATTAACTTTCTTAAGCATAACAACAATGAAGACACAAGCTACCAAAACCTATGGCATGCACCAAAAGCAGTCCTGAGAGGAAAACTTATCACTTTAGAAGCCTAAATTCGAAAAACAGAAAGAGAGCATATCAAGAAACCCACAAGCCATCTGATGGAACTGGAAAAAGAAGAAAAATCTAAGCCTAGATCCAGCAGAATAAAAGAAATATCCAAAATTAAATTAGAGATTAATGAAATTGAAAACAAAAGAATCATTCAGAAAATTAATGCAACAAGGAGTTGGTTTTTTAAAAAAATAAATAAAATAGATAAACCTTTGGCCAGTCTAGCTAGAAATAAAAAAGTAAAATCTCTAGTAGCCTCAATCAGAAATGATAAAGGGGAAATAACAACAGATGCCACAGATGTACAAAAGATCGTCTCTGAATACTACCAGGAACTCTATTCCCAGAAATTTGACAATGTGAAGGAAATGGGTCAATATTTGGAATCACACCCTCTCCCTAGACTTAGCCCAGATGAAATAGAGCTCCTGAACAGACCAATTTCAAGCACTGAGATCCAATAAACAATAAAAAATCTCCCAACAAAAAAACCCCTGTTCCAGATGGCTTCACAACAGAATTCTATCAAACCTCCAAAGACGAGTTTATACCCATACTGCAAAAATTATTCCAAAAGATTGAGGAGAAAGGAATCTTCCCAACACGTTCTATGAAGTAAACATCACCCTGATACCAAAACCAGGAAAAGACTCAACTAAAAAGGAGAATTTCAGACCAATTTCACTAATGAATTATAAATGCAAAAATTCTCAACAAAATCTTAGCCAATAGATCACAGCTTATCATCAAAAAAATCATACATCATGATCAAGTAGGTTTCATCCTAGGGATGCAAGGCTGGTTTAATATACAGAAGTCTATAAATGTTATTCACTGTAATAACAGAAGTAAAACCAAAAACTATATGATCCTCTCAATAGATGCAGAAAAAGCATTCGATAAAATCCAGCATCCTTTTCTAATTAGAACACTGAGGAGTATAGGCATAGGTGGCACATTTCTGAAACTGATTGAAGCTATCTATGACAAACCCACAGCTAATACTTCACTGAATAGAGTAAAACTGAAAGCTTTTCCTCTTAGAACTAGAACCAGACAAGGTTGTCCTCTGTCACTGTTACTATTCAACATAGTGCTGGAAGTTCTAGCCAATACAATTAGACAAGACAAGAAAATAAAGGAGATCCAAATCGGAGCAGAGGAGGTCAAACACTCCCTTTCTGCTGATGATATGATCTTATACTTAGATAACCCTAAAGACTCAACCAGAAGACTCTTGGAAGTCATTAAAAAAATACAGTAATGTTTCAGGATATAAAATCAATGACCACAAGTCAGTTGCTTTTCTATATGCCAACAACAGCCAAGATGAGATGTTAATTAAAGACACAACTCCCTTCACCATAGCCCCAAAGAAAATGAAACACTTAGGAATATACTTAACAAAAGAGGTGAAGGACCTCTATAAAGAAAATTATGAAACCTTAAGAAAGGAAATAGCAGAGGACATTAACAAATGGAAGAACATACCATGCTCATGGTTGGGAAGAATCAACATTGTTAAAATGTCTATACTTCCCGAGCAATTTACCGATTCAACGCCATCTCTATTAAAATACCAACATCCTATTTTTAAGACTTGGAAAAAATGATTCTGTGTTTTGTGTGGAACCAGAAAAAAACCCCATACCTAAGGCAGTTCTTAGTAATAAAAACAAAGCTGGGGGTATCACCATACCAGATTTTAGGCTGTACTACAAGGCCATAGTGGTCAAGACAGCATGGTACTGGCACAAAAATAGAGACACAGACAATTGGAATCAAACAGAAAACCAGGAAATGAAATCAGCAACTTATAGCCACTTAATCTTCGGTAAACCTAACAAGAACGTCCACTGGGGGAAAGACTCCCTATTCAATAAATGGTGCTGGGAGAATTGGATATCCACATGTAAAAGACTGAAACTGGACCTGCACATTTCTCCACTTACAAAAATTGATTCAAGATGGATAAAGGACTTAAATTTAAGGCATGAAACAATAAAAATCCCCAAAGAAAGAATAGGAAAAACACTGGAAGATATCGGCCTAGGGAAAGATTTTATGAGGAAGACTGCCATGGCAATAGCAACAACAGCAACAATAAACAAATGGGATTTAATTAAATTGAAAAGCTTCTGTATAGCCAAGGAGACAACAACCAAAGCAAATAGACAACCTACTCAATGGGAAAAGATATTTGCATATTTTGAATCTGACAAAAGCTTAGTAACTAGGATCTATAAAGAACTTCAATTAATCCACACGAAAAAAACCAACAAGCCCATACATCAATGGGGAAGAGAGATGATCAGAACCTTCTCTAAAGAAGACAGACGAATGGCGAGCAAACACATGAAAAAATGCTCATCATCCCTAATTATTAGGGAAATTCAAATTAAAACTACTCTGAGGTTTCATCTAACCCCAGCGACAATGGCCTATATCACAAAATCACAAAACTGCAGATGCTGTCATGGATGTGGAAAGAAATGAACACTTTTACACTGCTGGTGGGACTGCAAACTAACACAACCTTTTTGGAAGGAAGTATGGAGAAACATCAAAGAACTCAACCTAGACCTCCCATTTGATCCTGCAATCCCATTACTGGGCATCTATCCAGAAGGAAAAAAAACCTTTTATTTTAAAGATACTTGTACTAGGCTGTTTATCGCAGCCCGATTTATGATGGCTAAAATGTAGAAACAGCCTAAATGCCCTTCAACCCAGGAATGGATTGGCAAGCTGTGGTATATGTATACCATGGAATATTATTCAGCTTTTTTAAAAAATGGAGATTTGCAGCATTTGTACTAACCTGGATGGAGGTGGAACATCACAGGAATGGAGAAGTATGCATCCTATAAGTATTCAACGTTGACATGAGGACAATTAATGACAATTAATGACATGGTGGGGCATAGGGGAAGGGGCGAGCAGACAGAGAAGGGGGGGGAGTGAGGGTAAGGAAGAAAAAAGGAAGAAGAAAGAAAATAGTGACTAATTCTCACATAAATTGGATTCAGTTTTGACTAAAGTGCATTACTTAAACATTAATTTTTACTTCAACTTGTTAATACGTTGTTTAGGATACAGGATACTGCATCCTCATTTATAAGTGAATGATGTTTGTAATTTCCCCTTTATAATAATGTATTTTTTCTAATTTTAATATCAGATGTATCCAGAGTAGGTAGAATGATTTTGAAGTATTCTTTTTCTATTGTCTATAATGATTTGGCATGATCTATTTTTTGAAATTATCTTTTATCTTTATTTATAAATATTAGTTGTCTATTCTTTGATACGTTGGGAAAAAAATAATAAGAAGTAGTTAATTGATGACTCCATACTGAACCTAAGAGTCAAAGCATTCTATAATAGACATACTCTTATTTGACAATGTGAATGTTACTTTCTTTGCATTGCTATTATTATTATTGATTAATACTTCATTGCAGCAATCATCTGATTTCTTTTCTGAATGTATTTGTCTTCATTTGTTCTTTGCATGGTTTTTGTTTCTGGTCCTTGGCTTAAACATTGTTATTGTTGTTAAATTTTAAGCCTTTTTAATTTTGTGAAGGTAGAAAGTGGAAGCCTAATTTTCACATATATAAGTGAAAATAAAAAAAAAAAAACCAACGTAGTGTACTTATTTCCACTGACCCCACTCCCTCCCAAACTCTAGCTTTCTGTTCAATACTTACTGGAGGAAGAACTGACTGTGGTGGACTTCCTGACAGCTGGTGGTATAATTCATGGACAAAGACATTTTCAAGGAGAGTTTGGACTGTAGTTATTTTCTCAGTGTACTGTCTTGAGAATTTTGCCCCATGTAAGTTGCAGCTCCACATTTTACCACATTGGGAGGCATTAGACTATAATGTAACTAACCATAGGGCACTGGTTCTGGCATCAGAAGGATTCACATTCATACGCTGGTTCTATGTGTGGTTCTGAGCAATTGTTCACTTCCTCAAATTACAGAAAAAGATTCATGCAAAATGTTTAGTATTCAATGTCTATATTTAATGTTTAAATAACTCATCAATTATTTTAGCTATTTTAGCTATTTTAATAGACTTACTTGAAGAAATTTGGGTGTAATATTAGCCGTGTCTACTAAAAAGCTAGTACTTCTGAGTCTTAATTCTTGTCTTTTATGTTTTTCCAATAGTTATAAAATGAGGAAATCAAACCAAATATGCTTCTCAAAGATCTAGATTTTTGATGATGGCAATATAGACAACTTCATTTGTTTCTGTTTTACTTATCAATTACCTATTTGCATAATATACCATCCCAAATCTTAATGGCTTAAAAATACTCACGTCTTTATCCACAAGTATGTGGGTCAGGCAGTTCTGGTCTCCTGTGGGCTATGTCACGATCAGCAGGGTTGGATAAGCAACTCTGCTGACTTTGAGGGTGCTCTCTTATCTGTATATAGATCTACTGGTTATAGGCTGGTCTAGGACAGTCTTGACTGAGTTTGTTTATATGGTGGTAGCAAGGGTCTGAGAAAGAGAGGGGAAGCACACAATGCCTTGTGAGGCTTATGCACAATGTTAATATCACTTTTTTCCATACTCAATTAGCCAAAGCAAGTCACAAGGCTGGCCAAGATTCAAGGGATGTAAAAAGATACTTGTCATTTTGATGTGATGAGTTGCAAGTTTGTATTTCCAAAGAGCATAAATACCTACCTAGGAGAGCTGTAATTGGGACCCTTTTTTTCATAATTCGAGGTACCCTGACGTCTGTCAGTGGGGTCTGATGTATTCTACAGACAAATGTTTCTTCCTGAAGAGAGAATGCAGGTGCTCCACCAGCTTCTTCTAAGGACATATGTAGGCCACTAGGTTTTCTCTTACGAATATTCTGTTTTCTTCCAACAGGATTCCTAGAATTAAGATAGAATGTTTCAGCAATGAAGGTTCTAGTCCTGTCGAAACTTGATGTGGAAAAGCAAACATTTGCTTCAGATTTGGAGTAAAATGCTTTGCCTATTTGTTCATAGAATTGAGACCATCTGGACATGGCCCGAATCTGCAAATGCATTTGTCAATTAGGATTACTCAAAAACGTAATTGCTGCCCAGAATAATGACATAATAATATTCTCTTTTATGATGATCAGAAGAGGGGAACATGGACAAACTCATGGCAAAGAAGACTACTTTTGATAAGCACGATATAATTTTTATTCTTTTCCTTGGCAATGGTAGAGGCGGTTGTTGTGTTGATGGGATATGTGTATGTGTGTGTGTGTGTGTGATATTTATAAGCTTGTAAAAACGGCTGGGTTTTATGGTAAGTATAGATATAACATTTTAAGAAATGGAAAAACTATTTTCCAAAATGATTTTACTTTCCTCCCAGAAGTTCATGAGAATTCCAGTTGCTCCACATCCTGGCCAGTATTTGGCATGGTTGGTCATTCTAATTCTAACCATTCTCATTAGTGTGTATTACGTGTGGTTTAAATTACATTTTTCTGATAGTTAATGATAAAGAGCATCTCTTTATGTGTTTATTGGCCAGTTGTCTATATTTTTGATAAAGTGATTAAATATATCATTAATCTTTTATTAGGCTGTTTCTTTTATTATTGAGCTTTAATAATTCTCTACATTATTTGGCTACAAGTCTTTCGATGTTTGTGTTTGACTGCCTTGTTTTTGTTTGTTTGGTTTGAAATTTTCTTACTAGTCATGTTTAAAGAGAAAAGGGTTTTCAGTTTCATAAATTCTAATTTATCAATTTAAATTTTTGTATTTTATGCTTTATGTTTTCTACTTCATTTCATTTACATTTCCTACTTCAAGGTAACAAAGATATTTTCATAGAGTTTTAGGTTTTACATTTAGTTTTAGGATTCATTTTGAGTACATTTTTGTTTATGGTGTGAGATAGGGATCAATTTTCATTTTTTTCCCCACATGGATATTCAGTTTACTAGTAACATTTGTTAAAAGGACTTTTCTTTCTCCTTTGAATATCTTTAGAAATTTGTCAAAAATAAAATGTGATCAAATATGTGTAGGTCTGCTTCTAGACTTAACTGTCCTGTTCCATTGATCTATATATCTATCTTTTTACCAATACCAATATCTATCTTTTGATTTCTATAGCTTTAAAGTAAGTTCTGAGAGTACAACAAGTTCTCCTACTTTATACTTTGCTTTTAAAATTGTTTTGGTGCTCTGGGATCTCAGCCTATCAATTTCTGCAATAATCTTACTGGAATTTTAATTTGGATTATATTAAATTTATAGGATGATTTGATGAGAATTATCAACTTTAATATGAGTTTTCTAATCCACAAACATGGTATACCTATTTGTTTGAATATTCCTTAATTTCTTTTAGAATGTTCTATAGTTTTAAGTGTCAAGATATTAGATGCCCTTTTTTTATATTTATTCCTAGGTATTATATATATATATATATATATTTTTTTTTTTTTTTTTTTTTTTTTTTGCAGTTTTTTGCAGTTTTTTGCTGGGGCTGGGTTTGAACCTGTCACCTCTGGCATATGGGGCTGGTGCCCTACTCCATTGAGCCACAGGCCCTATTTTATATTTTTTAAAATGACTGTAAATGGAATTTAAACAATTTCACTTTAAAATTGCTTCTAGTATATGACACGATTTAAATAGTAACCTTATGTCCTATATCCTTGGTAAATGTTTTTATTGGTTCTAGTAGGTTTTTAAAAAATATTTTGGGATTTTTCTCTGTAAAAGATTATATCATCTTCAGGCAGTGACAATTTTCTTTTTCCTGCCTAATTTTGGTTACCTTAGTGCAGTGGCTAGGACTACCAGAACATAGAACATAATTCCTTTGTTCTGGATCTCCGAATAAAGTAATCCATGGTTGGGAGACTGGCAAAGAGGACTTGGTTTAACTTCAGACAGGGAATTACAGTTGCAAGACTTTTTAGAAGCTCAGTCAGGAAACAAGTCAAGACTGGCAGGTTAGTCTGAAGTCAAGATTCCGAGGCCAGTACTGTGGAGAGCACTGAGGAGGGGTTGCAAAGAAGCTCTGAACCAGATGCTGTGGGCCACTTTTTGGGGGTAAATGCTGGGGTTGACTCAGAGGAGTCAAAATAGTACCGAGACTAGTACATTTTCCATCACTGAAACAGATGGTATTTGCAAGACACAGTAACGGGACCATTGATTTTTAGCCAGAGGTTCATGAACCCTTCAGGAATCCATGGACAGATTAGAAAAGATGCAATTTTCTGCAATTGTTTATAAAATGTGTGCGTGTGTGCTTTAAGATTTTCCTGGGGGTAGATGTTCTATAGTTTACATAAAATTCTCACAGGGCCTCAAAAATGTTATGTCTGCCAACTCTGTGCTCAGACGTAGCTTGTATACTGCATGAAGTCATGTGATGAAGGCTGGTTTCATGCTTGGTAGAAGTTCAAACAGCTTAACAAGGAATAAGGAATAAATTCAATTTAAGCATCTATGTAACCATATACCCACAGTAGACATCTGAGTTGTAACAATTATGCTAACTCAGTTCATTAAATCAGTATAAGGCTGGCTGTGCAGAAATAAATCAGAAAGGGTTTGTTAAAATTATAGATTTGTGGGAAGGTCTGGGGTAGTAGCTGGGAATCTGAGATTTTATACATTTCTCTGTGACAGGCTACGTTTTGCTAAGAGTAGCAAATATTGATATCATGTATGAGTTAGTAAAAAATACAGACTCTGTAAACCAAACTATTTCCAGAGCTACTGAATCTGCAGTTTAATACAATTCTCATTCTGCTTTGTATTTGCATTAAAGTGTGTGCATTAAAGTTCGAAAAATACTTCAGCAAGTGTTAGAAACTACTAGCCTAAAAAAACCTCATGTGCACGTTCTCTTTCTTTCTTTCTCTGTCTTTTTTTTCTCTCTCTTTCCTCACTGATATAAAGAAATTCTTATTAGGGTAATAAGAATATTTTATTAGGTATTGCTAATAAATACAATAAACTTGTTTCAAAGCATTTTTACGTATTTTCATGTTTGCCTTAATTTTAAAATATAATATAGAATTTAAATAAAATAGTGTTGTATGTTAGTTCACTCCCTCCTAGGAGATGTATATGCACACTGATAAGTTCTTAGAAGCTAGCCTCAAAAAAGGGAAACATTTAGATAAACATGGGTTTCCTGGTATTAGAATTATGTTAATCTCTTTTCAAAAGCACTTTGAATTTCACTTGATTTCTCTTAGAAGAAGCAACCTGAGCCTTCAAAATGCATAGTTCTGTGTGTGTAGCAAGAGTTGTAGGGTTCTTTTCTCATTAGGTTGAGATATTAGGAGACTGTACATCTCTCCTCTGGGCACTAAGTGAGTGGATGTTCTCCAATTACCAATTCAGTGAGAAAACAAAACAAAAGCAAATAGGTTTTTTCACAGGCTTGCCCACCTTAGATTTTGCTGAGGGCTTTTTTTTTTTTCTTTGCATTAAGCCCCATTAAAAGATATCTTGACAGTTTGATTTGCTCCTTTTCCATAGCTAGAATGGAAAACTCACATCTTTCCCATATACTCTTCTAATCAGACTACAGTTAACTGGTTTAATTATCATTCAACAAGTTGCAGTTTTTGCTTTTTCTCCTCCTGATTCTCTGCTCCCTCCCTCATTTGTAGTGAGGAGCTAATGCTAATATTAAATGGATTGATTTTACCACCCTCTCCTTTCTGCAATCTCTGCCTTGTTTCTGCCCCGGACTCAGGCTGCTGCTTATGAGCTGCCCAGCCCTTGTACTGCCTGAACATTTAAAACAAATGGGTTTTCAATATAACCTACCGCAGGGGTTCCAGAGCAGATGCTCGTTCAAGCTGCTCTAGGACCCAAGGCAATAGCAGTCACTACACCTGCTATTCCAGAAAGTTTCTGACCAGAAGAAAACAAAACTTCTTAGTTTTGCAAGTAAGTCCTGATAAGTCACAAATTAACTGCAAATTGGACACAGGTGATTGCAATAGAAATCATATCTCGTTCTAGTTAATTTTAAAATTTTCTTTTAACTTAAAAATGTAAATGTTGGCAACTGTAGAAGACAAATAATGCCCCCTCCCCCAAGATGTCCAGGTCCTAACCCCTGGAACCTGTGAATAAGTTACATTGTATAGCAAAAGAGACTCTTACCGATGTGATTAAGGTAATGATCTTGAGAAAGAGGAGACTATCCTGGGTGATCCACATGGATGCAATGCAATCAAACCCAAGGATCCTTCCTTATAGGAGTGAAGCAAGAGGGCCAAAATCAGTAGTATACGTAAAGATGGAAGTAGGGGTTGGAGTGGTGTGAAGAAAGAAGGCGCCACTAGCTAATGGATGTAGGAAGCTTTTAGAAACTAAAGAGGCAGGGAAACAGATTTTCCCTTAGAGCTTCCAGAAGGAACCAGCTCTGCTAACACCTTACCTTTGGCCCAATGAGATTGATTTTGGACTGTGACCTCCAGGATTGTAAGTGAATACATCTTATGTTTTTTTTTTTTTAATTTAATTTAATTTTTATTATAGATAAAAATATGCACCATAGATGTGGCCCGACCCATCACCCTCCCTCCACCCAAACCTCCCCCCTCCCTTCCCCTTCCTTGGTCCTTTCCCCATAGTCTTGTGGTATAGTTGGGTTATAGCCTTCATGTG
>CAUYPK010031930.1:0-30171 GCA_963574355.1 Loris lydekkerianus | reverse complement strand
GATTTTGTAGCCTGAGACATTGCTGTATTCCTTGATCACTTCTAAAAGTTTTGTTGTAGAATCTCTAGTGTTTTCCAGATATACAATCATATCATCTGTGAAGAGTGAAAGTTTGATGTCTTCTGACCCTATGTGGATCACCTTGATCACCTTTTCTTCCCTAATTGCAATGGCTAAAATTTTCATTACAATGTTAAAGAGCAATGGAGACAATGGTCAACCTTGCCTGGTTCTGGATCTTAGTGGTAATGATTTCAATTTAACTCCATTCAGTAATATTGGCTGTGGGTTTGCTGTAGATGACCTCTATTAGTTTAAGAAATTTCCCTTCTAAACCAATTTTCTTATGTGTTCTGATCATGAACGGATGCTAAATATTATCAAAAGCTTATTCTGCGTCAATTGAGAGAATCATATGGTCTTTATTTTTCAGTTTTTTTATATGCTGAATTACATTTATAGATGTACGTTATATTGAACCAGCCTTGAGACCCTGGGAGAGACCCTGGGATAAATTCCACTGGGTCATGGTGTATAATTACTTTGATATGTTGTTGGATTCTGTTTGTTAGGATCTTATTGAGTATTTTAGCATCAATATTCATTAGTGATACTGGTCTATAATTTTCTTTTCTTGTTGGGTCTTTCCTGGGTTTGGGGATCAAGGTGATGTTTGCTTCGTAGAATGTGTTGGGTAATATTCCTTCTTTTTCTATATTTTGGAAGAGGTTTAATAATATATGTACTAGTTCTTCTTTAAAGGTTTGGTAGAATTCTGACATAAAGCCATCTGGTCCTGGGCTTTTCTTTTTAGGAAGATTTTGTATTTTGATGCTATTTCAGAACTTGATATAGGCCTGTTCAACATTTCCACTTTGTTCTGGCTAAGACTTGGTAGGTAGCGTACTACCAGTTATTGGTCAATTTCCTTCAGATTTTTATATTTCTGAGAGTAGAGTTTCTTCTAGTATTCATTAAGGATTTTTTGAATTTCTGAGTGATATGTTGTTCTTTCATCATTACCATTTTTGATAGATAAAATTAGAGATTTTACTCTTTTTTTCCTGGTTAGGTTGGCCCAACATGTATCTATTTTATTGATCTTTTCTGAAATCCACTTTTGGATTTATTAATCTGTTGTATAATTTTTTTGTTTTCAATTTCATTTAATTCAGCTCTGATTTTGTTTATTTCTTTTTTTCTGCTGGGTTTGGGGTTGGAATGTTCTTCCTTCTCCATTTGCTTGAGATGTCCCATTAAGTTGTTAACTTCCTCTCTTTCCATTTTTTTGAGGAAGGCTTGCAGTGCTATAAATTTCCTTCTGAGGACTGCCTTTGCAGTATCCCAGAGGTTCTGATAATTTGTGACTACATTGTTGTTTTTTTCTAGAAATTTTGTGATTTTCTTCTTAATCTCGTCTATAACCCATGTATCCTTCAGCATAAGGTTGTTTAGTTTCCATGTTTTTATATGGGTATGCAGATTCCTATTGTTATTGACTTCAACTTTTATTCCATGATGGTCTGAGAAGATGCAAGGAATAATTTCTATCTTTTTAAATTTCCTGAGGTTAGATTTGTGGCCTAGGATGTGGTCAATTTTGGAGTATGTTCCGTGGGCTGATGAGAATAATGTGTATTCAGTTTTGTTGGGATAAAATGGTCTGCAGATGTCTGTTAGGTCCATTTGTTGAATGGTTAAGTTTAAATCTAGAATTTCTTTGCTTAGCTTCTTTTTGGAGGTTCTATCCAGCACTGCCAAAGGCATGTTAAAATCTCAACTACTATGGAACTGGAGGAAATCAAGTTGCTCATGTCTGTTAGAGTTTCTCTTATAAATTTAGGTGTATTCTGGTTGGGTGCATAAATATTAATAGTTGAAATCTCATCATATTGAGTATTACTTTCAACAAATATGAAGTGTCCATCCTCATCCTTCCTTATTTTGGTTGGTTTAAAGCCTATTGCATCTGTGAGAATTGCAATGCATGCTTTTTTCTGCTTTCCATTTACCTAGAGTATGGATGATCATCCCTTCACCTTGAGTCCATGTTTGTCTTTTAATGTAAGATGAGCTTCTTGTATGCATCAGATATTGGGCTTGAGTTTTTTATCCAGTCAGCCAACCTGTGCCTCTTTAGAGGAAAATTTAAATCATTCACATTAATTGAGAATATTGATAAGCCTTTCAAGAGTCCAGTGGACATTTTTAATCCTTTTGAAATTATGGAAGTTAAAATTTGACCAGAATTTTCAGAGTGGGTTTACTTTTGTGGTGGAGGATTACAGTGGTCTTTATAGAGGATAGGTCTGAGAATATCCTGGAGAGCTGGTTAACTTATGGCAAGTTTCTTCAACATATGAATGTCATTAAAGTATTTAATTTCTCTGTCATAAGTGAAACTCAGTTTAGCTGGGTATAGGATCCTGGGTTGAAAGTTATTTTGTTTTAGGAGATTAAAACATGGATGACCATCCTCTTATAGTTTAAAAGGCTTCAGCAGAGAGATCTTCAGTTATTCTAATATTCTTCCCCTTGTAGGCGATGTTTTTCTTTCATCTGGCTGCTTTCAATTTTTTTTCCTTCATATTAACTTTAGTGAAATTGATTATGATGTGTCTGAAAGATGTTTTATTTGGGTTGAGTCGTACTGGAGTTCTGAAACTGTCTGCTATCTGAATTTCAGAATCTGGAAAGTTCTGAAAGTTCTAGAAAGTTCTTCATAATCTCATGGGAAGTGATTCTGTGCCTTGTGAAGCCACTTCGTTGCTTTCAGGGATCCCTATAAGACGAATATTGGTTTTCTTCAAATTATCCCAGAGCTCTCGAGAGAGTGATCTGTTTTTGCCCTCCATTTCTCTTCCTCTTTGAGAGTTTGGGAACATTCAAAAGTTTTGTTTTCAATGTCAGAAATCCTTTCTTCTGCTTGCTCCATTCTGTTACTGAGGGATTCTATTGTGTTTCTCAGATCTTTGAGGGCTGAAACTTCTTGTCTTAGTGTGTCAAAATCTTTGGTCATTTGGTCTTTAAATTCGTTGAATTCTTGAGATATCTTTTGGGTTACTGCATGAAATTCTAATTTGATTTTATGTGCTATCCAGATTCTGAATTCAATTTCTGACATCTCATCTATTTGTTTGTGCATGAGATCTTGTGCTGTGTGTGCCCCATTGATCCTTGGGGGAATTGATCTACTCTGGTTATTCATAGTGCCAGATTTTATCTGTTAATTTTGCCTCATTATGGTTTTTTACTGTTGCCTCTGGCCGTCCTCAGAGTTGGGGAGGGTTCTCTCCAAGATTAGACCTTAGCGGGATTTTGCAGATCTTTGTAGGGAGTGACCCTGTGTAGTTACTCTGTGGGTACCCCAGGCAGGGAGTTCTGGTTGTTAAAGCAGGTCTGAGTGTAACACAACTGGATCCAGCAACAGGGCACAGTGTGGTGCACACAGTTCTGGGAGTGCCTGGCACCCATTGACTTTGGCAAAGAGAGCCCAAGGCTCCAGCAGTCTCTGGCCAGGAGAAGGGCTCTGCACATAGGCAGGGAGGGCTCTGGAGGGCACGTGGCTACCAGAGTCCCTGGCAAGACAAGTGGGCGATGTGGAGGCAGGGAGGGTACAGGAGGTAGGACACAGGGTGCACAGCTCCCGCAGTTCCTGGTCAGGGTGTGCGGAAGCCCATTGAGCACAGGTCACAGGTCAGGGTTGGCGATGTAGCTCTTATGAAAGTCCAGGCAGGCGCAGATTGCAGTCACGGTGCGGCTGCAAAGTTCAGCAGTGGGGCTGTCCTCAGGCATGGTTGGATACCTGGTTCTTCTCCTTTAAGGTCTGCTTTCTCTGGGTGGTCATCATTCTCAGAAAGGCTCTCCTGATGTAACCATGAGATGACTACCATAAGTTCAATTTCTATTCTCATTTACTTCTAGCTTTTTTTCTCTCTCTTTTTTTTCCCTGGATATGTGTGTGTGTGTGTGTGTTTGAGTGAGTATGTGTATGTTTGTGTTATGTTTCCTCTTAGATATTTTAGTGTGAATTTAAGAAAAAAATACATCGGGGCTATTGGCTAGGCATTTTAACATAAAAATGCCTAATCTTTACAGCGGGTAGTACATTATATAAGATTTTCAGGGTATGAGTTCATTTGCATCAGAGATTTGTTTGAGAAGTAATTTTTTACACAAGCCATCATGTCTCAGTTCTTATGGGAAGTCCACAATTTTTTTTCTCTGTAGGGTCCTCCGGAAAGAGATTTATCAACTTTTTCTTGAATAAAGTTGATTCTTTGTGGTCCACAGGTTTACACATTAAGGCTTAATAATTCCATTTTGGCAGCAACCTCGGAATCCCAAGGTGCTTACCAGAAATCTCAAATTGTTCATTATGGATCCAAACCACAATCAGGCAAACTGCCACGTTTTCAAATTAAACTCTTGCAATTTGCCTGAGTATTTTGTGAACCCTCATCTAGCAATGCAGATTGTAATCTACTCTGCCTAAGAATCGCGAACATAAGAAACAAGGCATGATCTTGAGAAAGTGTATATGAGATGAGCAACAGGAAGACGACACAGGGGGATCTTTATTATCACTATTTTTTAATGTTTATCTATTTGTCCCCTCTTGCTTCTTTATTATAAATTTATTAGTAAAATGATGGAAAAGAAAGTGGTTTCTATGTGCTAAATTCAGAGTACACATAATTTTCAGTTGCTCATATCATTTAAAAAGCTGTATATGATCCATATAGGGCCATTCTGCTTTTACTTCTATTTAGAATAAACTGTCATTTTTAGCTAAAATTTGACAAAGTAGATTGTTGCATGACAATGCTATGCCAAATGCATGCTTTCTTAGAGGATAATGCAATAAATTGCTGCACTGTCATTTTGTGAATGCCATAGTTACAATTAATAAGCTTAGCATCATTTGTAATGTCCTATTTTTGTCTCTGATTTTATTTGAGTCTTCTTTTTTCTTCTTGTAGATGAAGTTTTTCAATTTTGTTTAAGAAAATATGCATTTGGCCTAGCATTGTCATGCAACAATCTACTTTGTTAATTTTTAGCTAAATAAAAAAATATATACATATATATATTTTTTAAACAGAGTCTCACTATGTCACCCTCAGTAGAGTGCCATGGTGTCACAGCTCACAGCAACCTCAAATTCTTGGGCTCAAGAGATTCTTTTGCCTCAGCCTCCCTAGTGGCTGGTACTACAGGCGCCCACTACAACACCCAGCTATATCTTTTGGTTTAGCAGGCTTGAGCTGGGCTTGAACCCAACAGCCCTGGTGCATGTGGCTGGCACCCTAACCACTGCACTACAGGTACCAAGCCTGATCTTTTATATTTTTTAATAATAAATTCAATAGATTTAGGGAGTATGAGAGTTTTTTGGTTACATGGATGAAATTTATAAGCTGGGAGTCAGGGATCTTAGAGCACCCTTCACCTCCATAGTGTACACTGCACCTGATAGGTGATGTTTTATTCCTCAGCCCCCTGATCCATCCCTCTTCTTAGTTTCCAATGTCCATTATACTACCTAACAATCGTGTAATCAGTAGCTTCCACTTTAAAGTGAGAACATGTGGTATTTGTTTTCCCATACCTGAGATGATGCTTCACATAGGATCATGGTCTCCAGGTCTTACAAACTGCTGTAGACAGTGTAATTAGCATGTGGGAATGATATAAATGATTGAGCCTGTAAGGCAGACTTTTGTAGATGGTAAGAATATCTACAATTCTCCAACACTGTGTGTATACATTAATACTTTTTGCAAGATGATGTTTAAGCTTTTCTCATTTCAGGTAAAGTTTATTTCTTTCTCTTCTGAGTCTCAGTCAATCTTTTGAGTTAATTTAGCAAATAAAATAAGGCAGAAGTCAAGCCGAAGCCTTGGGTGCTTTTATTTATTTGTGCCCCTTTGTGGATCTTGCATTAGCTTGATGGAAGATGAGGAACCTCTGAAGGAGAGCTGACACACACTAACTGATGGTCCAAACCCCCAAGGAAGGGCCTTCAGCACCCTACAGTTAATCTCAAATATGCGAGGCAGCCAAAGTCAAATTACATGGATACACATCTACACGTCACCCCAGCATAAACTGCCACCTGCAAAAATCACAGTAAAATTCATCTTTCCACCTTTTTGGTAGACTTTTATATGAAGATCCTAATTCCTGAATTCTTTTTGCTTTTTCAGTTTTTTCTTTTTATTGGCTAGGGCTGGGCTTCAACCCACCACCCCTGGTATATGGGGCCGGTGCTCTAATCCTAGAGCCACAGGCGCTGCGGCTGAACTTTTTTTAAAATTATTTTTTAAAGCTGTTTGGAAAACACATCCAAATCCAGTTATTTTTGTGTTTTTTCACCCCTTTCTTTTTTGTACACAACATAAAAAATTATCTGCTTTGTGACTTCATCTGAATTTTTTTTTATCCAATTGATATATTCATAAATCTGGTATGGTTTGCCTCAAATATTTTTTGTATTAATTTTGTGGGTTTTTTTAGTATATCTTGTATCTAATTTTTATCTTTTAGAGTATTTTCTGATTTAAGTATCACTTACTACATTTCTTGTAGAGATTATTTTAAAAATTAATGAAATTCATGATCATTATGTAAAAATATATTAAAGAATAGATAAATATTATTTTTCATATTACCTGAGTGTACTTTTCAAATTCTAAAGCCCCAAACAATGCCCATAAAAGTTCAGAAAATCAAAAAGAGTTGAGCTGTTTTCCTAGATACAAAATAAATATATCAACTGAATCTTATATATAATGCAGATACAGTGAAATTCTAAAAAATTCTCTACATGGTGAGATAACAATAAAGATGAAATACCAGAAAGTAACCCACAGAAATATATATGCAAGACCTGTATTATTAGATAATAACACTTCATAAATAGACTTTGTAAAAATCCAAATAAGTGACTAAATAAATAATATTCTTGGGTTGGAAAGCTAAGTATTATAAAGATAGCAATTTTGGGCCCCATCTGTTGCTCAGTGGGTAGGGCTCCGGGCCCCATTACCGAGGGTGGCAGGTTCAAACCCAGTCCCAGCCAAACTGCAACAAAAAATAGCTGGGGGTTGTGGCAGGCACCTGTAGTCCCAGCTACTCAGAAGGCTGAGGGAAGAGAATCATCTAAGCCCAGAAGTTGGAGGTTTCTGTGAGCTGTGATGCCATGGCACTGTACCCAGGGAAATAAACTGAGACTCTATCTCTTTAAAAAAAAAAAAAAATAGCAATTCCAACAAAATCAATTATGAAGTTAATACAATTACATTGAAATTCCCACCAAATTTTATGGAGAAACCTGAAAGCGGCTTCCACATTTTATAGAAAGGCGCAAGAAAAATTAACCCTGGGAGACTCCTGATAAAGTCAAGAAAAACTATAAAAAACCCACGCAGAACAATATGCGTTGCTAAAATTCTAGACTTATTTTGGTTCGATAGTAATGAAGCCAACATGCTATTGGTTTTGAGCTAGATGTATAGGTCACCAACAAAAGTGTGAAGTCCCAAAATACACCATATGTGAATGAACTCGTATATGACAGAGTTGGCAGTGCTAGACCCTGGGGAAGGAATGATCTCGTCAACCGACAGAGGGCTATCAGACATTCATAAGAAAGACAATGCTTCATTGAACCCTCTGTCCCACACCTTATAGAATATTCAGCTGTATTCAATGTCTGAATATGAACATTTAAAGTAAAGCTTTTATAAAATATCACATGGTATCTTCAGAACCTTAGGATTATGAAAGAACTTCTTAAACAGGACAGGTAAAACAACAGCACAAGTGAATAAGAAAAAAGAAAAAAGAAAAACTAGACCATTGTACAAACTGTGCATATGTAATTGTTAAAGTCTGTAATTTTTTGTGGGTAGTAGACAATATTTAGATATGTTTGTAACATTTTTCAGTTAAATTTTCTCTCTAATGAATTCAATTTTTAAATTGCATTTGTTTTTGGAGCCAAAAATGTTTTAAGTTTTTAATAGTACACAGAAATATAAGTAATAAAATAGATAACATTATTCTTTCAATCTATTCAGTGAAAAACATTCCACGAGTAAAAAAAAAACAAGTAATGGGGGATTTGTAGACTATTAACTGTCAAGGGAGTCTTATGTTAAGAGATTCTTAATAATTGTAAGTAATAAAATTAACTAGCAAAATGGGCAAAAACAACCCGGGAACAAACAAGTGTAAATGGATACTTTACGAAGCATCCTGATGTCCACAAACAAATGAAGATTGGCGAACCTTTCAATTATCAGAAAAAGTACAACTGGGTCAGGAAATCAATAAACATTAAATTCTCATAATCCTAAATATTATCAGTGTGGCTGACGAGCTGGAATGCTGGGCAACAAGACATCAAAGCCCTTTAGGAGCTCATGGGTGTTTATAGCTTCACACAGGGATAAACTAGGAAAACATATGGTAAGTTAAGACAGCCAGATACAGAGAGAAGAAAAAAAATTGTGTGTGTGTCTATGAAAAAAATCATGTTGCATATCTTAAATGTATATGAAACAGAGAAACAGATGAGACGAGAGACTTGGGGTGGGAGTGAAGGAAGCACTCCACAGCAGGATTCACTAAAGCTAAACTCATTTCATCAGAATCAGTTCCTAGACATGCTCACACACCAAAAACAATAAAGAGAGAAGCCCAACTTGTGACGTCAGCATTGTGGAAACACACAAGGCTCTGCCATTAACATGTTGGAAAAAGAAATGGTGGTGTGTTCCTGGTGTGGAAGAGTGACCAGCGGTGGACTGCGATAGGCACCCATGCTCACACTGAGCAGTGGGCTCCTCTCCCTGGTTCCACTGAGAGCTACAGGACAGGACAGAGACAGTTCCTCTCATAAATCTAATAAGGTCTAGAGTTATATTCCTTCTGGTTCAGAAATTATCTCCTCTTAAGGACATTGGGGGCCAGGGTTACCCCCAAAGTGATCTTGGGGTGTAAGAGGAACCCCGTGGAGTCAGATAATGATGCAGGGACTGACAGGTGCAGGGTTCCAGGGCTTCTCAGCCTTCCACACCTCATAATCAATCAATGACTCGGGGTGTTGCTATAGCTCCTGACCAGAGGACACTTGGTCTGGCACTTCTGGGACCCCTCCTTTAACATTATGCTTCTCCATCCTGGTAGGTCTGGTATCGTCTCAAGATGTAGGTCCTGCTGCTGATTCTTGCTATATATCCATTCTTGCTGCTGCCTTCTTGGAGATCCTGGGAATGGTAGGAGACCCTTGACATATATGGTATTTTGCATGCCTGTTCCTGTTCTGTTCTCTGCATCTGGGGCTTTCTGCGACTTAAGTCCTACACTCCAAGCTATGCCCACCATACCAGGGCTGGGACCTCCCTTTTTCACTATAATTTGTTAAATAGACCACTATTCCTTAATCACACATAGTACTGAAGTGGCAGAATTTTCATATAAGTAAAGACTTTAAATAATACAATTAACATTTATAAAGACTAGTTTTAATTTCATGAATATTCGATTCTATCTTCTCCTTGTGATTGGAAACAATTGCTGCAAGGTATGGTCGTAGATATATAGCAAGAGTGAATGTTGTTCATCAACAAGTCCATGTTTTAATTTCTTTTATCATTCCACTTCTCAAATCTAAAACATTTCTTTGCTATCACATTGAAAATATGACTTTTTTGAATAAATCATTTATTTTGACACAAGGTAATTTGGCAGTGCTTTTGGTTCTCTAGAAAGAAGGCTTTCTAAAATTGTAACATGATTAATTCTGTTAACTTGTACATCAATCCCACTTGGCTGACACAATGACAAGAAAAATGTTCTGAGGACATAAGAATAATACTAGAAAGGTACCTTTGAACAGACAAACGTCGGACTCTGCTATGCATAATTTTAGGATAGCACACAGATTTCTAGTTCATTCATAGATGACCGGTATATTCCTCACTTCCCTGAGTATTAGTGGGACTTATAAATATGATGGACTATCACACTATGATTAGGGCATATTACATGGCAAAGGTTAGGTGATTTTGCAGGTGTAATTAAATTTCCTAATCAGTTGATTCTAACTTAATCAAAAGGGAAGTTATTCTGGGTGGGATAGAAATAATCATCTGACCCTTTCAAAATAGACTCTAGAAGTCAGAAGAAGTTGGGAAAATAAAAAGGAGACAGGAATCTATTTTCTTATTGTATTAAAAAATAAAAAGTCTATCTTATAGAGAGGGTCAACGTGGTGTGCAATGGCAGGCATTCTTTCAGAACTTGTAGGCTCAGTCACAAAAACTGACTGAACTGAGCTTGTAGTTCTCAGTCTGTGAAAAATAAATTTGACAAAAACAGTTAAATTTAGAAGAGGAGTCAGTTTCAAATTAAATCACTGAACCTCCAACTCTTTGATTTTAACCTGGTGAGACTAAGCAGAGAACTATTTAATCTGTTTCTAGATTCTTAAACCATGGAAATTGTAATAGAATAAAACGGTGCTGTTCCACATTACTATGTTTGTGGCTATTTGATATATTATCACAATATATCAAATAGCAATAGAAAATTAATACATTGACATATCAAAAGTAACCCAAGAATGTGACAACGAAACGCCTACACTAAATGTTTCTGAGATCATGCACGGGGCAAGAACGTGATGGTGGGGAGATTAGGACGCAAAATAATCCTTATAAAATATTAATCCATCACATTGATTAAAATGAGTCATTTGAAGAAAAAAAATTTCAATAATTTTCTCAGTAGTATTATTTTTAAAGAAGTTATTCATCCTATCTTCATTTATTTGCCTATTAATATACCTATCTGTCTGATATATTATCAATCAGCAACAGCTCTGTTTTACTATCAGTGTTTGGCAGTGAGAAGAAATGTTAATGAAACATACATTCTGCTTTATTGAATTGTGATAGAAATTTGAAAACTGCACAGAAATGCCTAAAGAGAAGTCTTTAAAAGCTATATATTCCCATTCATACTATAAGATAAATATGGGTAAACACAGATAAAAAAATGAAATAACTTAAGATACAAAATAAATAGTGTTTGGAATGAAAAATACTGTCTTCTTGTGCCTGAAGAGAAAATCATTTTCCCTCCTAATTTATTTTAAAAGTCTTTATTTATCTGGCAACTAATCCTTCTTGGAGAAAAATGGAAGCAACCTGATTCTTTGCTGAGAGTCGTATATGCTGTCACACTTGTGCCTGCTAAAATTCACACATTTTACAGGAGCAAACAAAGAACAAAGGTAAGAACATCCATAGGGCAATGAAGGCAGCAACAGGGACATTATGATTTATTATGCAATTCACACTGCTAAGAAATAAAAATGCAAAATGAGATTTAAATGTACAAAATATTAGTAAACTACTAATAGGAATATAAAAGCATTTATTATATTCCCAAACCCTTTCACGACTTCAGATAGTATCCCATCCTGTGCAAGTATACCAAGGGTCATGGAAAAGGCAATATTTTAGCAATCTTCATTAACAGTAAACACGGTCGGAGTTATTCTCTTCCTCACCCTGAAATTCGTGAGCAATTCTCATGCTTTCTGCTCAGGTTTAAAATAGCTGTCCTGTAGAGTGGAAAACTAAAACTAATGAAAGAAATATTAAAATAGCATTATATAAAAATGAAAATTGATCTGAATTTGGAATCCAGAAGTAAAATTTTACCAAGATGAATGGCTTTAAATTTTTTTTTTTCCATAAATATTTAGACAATGAACTGTAGACGTGTAGAAGGTAGATTGTTGGAATGATGCAATGATAGGGGTAAAGAAGTACAGGGTCAAAACACTGAAAATTTTAAAGGGAAAGTTTAGAGTGTTTCATTAGAGAGCCTGACCTGTGCCAGCAGAGAAGGGAATGAAGTCACGGGAAGGGGAACAGGAGAAAAGTGAAGTCTGAGGCAACGTGCAAGTCAAGAGGCAAGTAAGATTGAACTAAATGACTAAAGGAGTAATATAAATAAAAATAAAAAAATAACATCATAGATTAATATAGTGAATTAAAAACATTACATATGTAGATAAAAATTTGAAATCACATGGATAAAGTAGAGGCTTACAAGGGAATATAGGGGCCAGGTGTGGCGGTTCACACCTGTAATCCTAAAACTGGGAGGCCAAGGCAGGTGGATAGCCTGAGCTCATGAGTTCAAGACCAGTCTGAGCCAAAGTGAGACCTCATCTCTAAAAAAATAGCCAGGCATTGTGGCAGGCACCTGTAGTCCCACCTACTTGGAAGGCTGAGGCAGGAGGATCACTTGAGCCCAAGAGTTTGAGGTTGCTGTGAGCTATGACACCATAGCACTCTACTGAGGGTGACAGACTGAGACTCTGTCTCAAAAATGCTCTTTTCAAAAAACATGAACATTGTTGAAGGGGCTGTAGAGAGTCTTCAAATAATTAATAATAAAGACAAGGAAGGGGTCAAGAAGAAAACTATAAGCCATAATCTAAAGTCTTCATTCTATAAAGGCAAATTAATAACAATTATTGGATAACTGCAAAGAGAATAAATTGCAGGTAGTTCATCCAGGCTTCTTGAATTGAAATAAGATTTTTTTTTTCTGATGAATGTGGAAGAATGAATAGGATTTATGATGTAACCATTCCAAATTGTATATAATATTAGCACATTGTCCCCCATAAATGTATCAATGTACACAGTTATGATTTAATTAAAAATTTAAGAGAAAAAAAGAAAATATTAAAGATATAAATGCATGCATTTCTCAATGAAAAGGTTTATTAAATCAGAATTTTAAAGTTCTATAAGGTAAAGTTGTTTTAATTATAAAGAGTGAGAGATTATGTTGTACTATATCAACAGAAAAATTACTAGGGTTCAGAACACTTTATGAATTCCTGAAAATAAGCAGTAGGTAATGCTATAAAAAGACAAACTCAGAGCTGAAAGATATTCCCTGGAAAAATAAATAAGACCTTTTGGTTACTCAGAACCCACAGAGATATTTCATTCATTAAATTTCATGTGATATGTACAGTAATAACATTACTTCTATGCTGCACAGTGCAAATTTCCCTTGTATAAATGAAGACTCTCCAGGCACAGCGGAGGTTCAGGTTATGAGGTTCAGGTTATGAGGTTCAGTGGTCCTTCAGCTCAGAAGTTAGAAGTTGGGTGCTGTGACCGCATCTCTGAACAACCAGTGAATTCCAGCCTGGGTAACACAGCACAACTCTCATGGCTAGAAACATACACATAAAACACTTACCTTCTTACTAAACAAAATCCCGTCCATCAGTCTATTATTGCATTTTCAATGGTAATTTCTCTACTTATTTGAATCACAACTCTGCATAATTATTGCTCTCTTAAAGACTAAATTGTATATTGAGCATAAATTAAACATAAGAACACATCTTGGTAGGAAAAAAGAGAAAACAGTGGTTTTTATTAAGCATTAATAAAGGAATAGTTACAATACTGCTCAGTATTGAGATCAAATATACCCAGCTGATACAGTCTTCGTGTCTACCTGTGATCATTTTTAATTTTTAATAATTTCACTTTCCTGCCATATTTTTCCATATTATTCTACTCCCTCTTTCTGCTTATCCAACACTCAGAAAACCCGGGTTCTTATCCATTTGGAGTAAGTCAATCCCTATATCTGAAGAATTGAATTTTGTTCAATTGCTATAGTTTTCTATTAACTTTACTATTGTCAGTCACGGGAGGAAAGGCTGGCAAAGATCCTCATTTTGATTGCTTTTACAAAATATCTCTCTTCAAATCTTTGTGGAATCATTCCTTTCAAGTTTATCGCCTAGTGGAATCATTCCTTTCAGGTTTATCGCCTAACTTCCAGTTCTGGAAACTGGTGAGGACAAGATCCAAATTACACTGTAGTTCTATAGCCACAGTATCAAATTTTAGGAGTGCTTTACTTTGGTGCTAACAGAGATAAGAAACTTTCTTTAAGCCTGTCATAGAATTTCTGTGGCTTCTTGACCTTGCTCTGGGCTGAATTTAAAAGTGTAACATCATAACATCGTTAGACGTTAGTATTCTTTCTGAAAATAATCCACTCAGAAATTTTCAACCCTATCAAAGATACAACAAATTATATCAATTGTGGAGTGTGTTCTGCCAAACCTTCCCTTTCCAAACAAGTCCAGGCAACTAAGGGAACACAGTGTTACCCAGAGTCCATGAACACCCTGTTACTAAGGCTGTTGCTTTTAGAATAGAAATATAATAGAAAGCAGGACTCCAAACTCACAGGCTCAACTGCCAAAGTATCCTTCTAATGGCACAGGTGCCATCCTCCCTGCTATCGCCCTTTTGCTGTTTTTGCCTCTGCTGTCCCTTCTCTGCTGTTGTTGCTGCTGCTCCCACCACTGACACCATCACCACAAGCCTTGATGTAATTCTTGCAGGTATCAATGCTGTTACTGCTATTGTAGGAGGAAGGAGGCAGCACTTCCAAAAAAAGACACAGTGATGTTTTCTTCCTCCAATCATCCAATGTTCTGCCAGTGACTCCTACTGCAGAAACTCTCAGGCAGCCAGTTTGAAAGAAAACCCAGAGAATATAGTTTGTTGGATCCCCCACTGGAAAATAGAGGGTATCTAGAAGGCAAATGTGGAGCGGAAAGGCAACAGATACCACCCAGCACACGCTGAAATGAGATGTGACTGGTATGTGGAGGATAAGCATTGGTGGCTACAACAGTGAAGAAATGTGGTCTATGCATCTGATGGTCGAGACAACAGAATTTACTGCTAGGTTGACTATAGTTATGAGGAAAGAGGGTTTAAGGATGCCTTTATAATTGGGGTTTTAAAACTTGTAGTGAACTAGAGAAAGCAAAATAATGCTTCCTCCCAATATATCCACATGCTAACCCAAAGAACTTGTGAATATGTTATATAATAAGGCAGAGTTAAAACTGCACACAATAAAAGTTGACAATCATTTTACCATGAGATTGGGAAATTATCTCCAATTACTTGAGTAGGTCCAATATAACCACTAAGTCCTTAAAGCATAGGAGTGAGAGACAGAGAAGTCAGAGTCCAAGTTATATACAATGTGAGAAGGACTCAACTGATCATTGGGGGCTTGGAAATGGAAGGGGGCCATGACCTACCATGTGAGGAGCACCCCAGAAGCCAGAAAGGGCTAAAAAACAAATTCCTCCCGAGTTGCCAAGAAAGGAATGCTTGACTTCACTTGGTTATACCTATGCTAGACACTGACCCCTGGAATTAGAAAATAGCATATTTACTTTTGCTTTTGTGCTGTTCAAAGTCACTAAGTTTTTGGTCATTAGAGCAGCAATAGTAAACTGCTGAGGACTCATATATGAAAATGTAGAAGTTGGACAGAAAAAGACTTTTTTTTTTTTTTTCTGTAAGAGAGAGAAGATATCTAATTTATACTTTGGAAGAATTACATGTAAAAAGTGGGAGCAAAATAGCAAAATATATGTATGTGTGTGTGTGTATATATACATACATACATACATATATATATATAGATATAGATATAGATATATCGAGAGAGAGAGAGAAAGCATTAATGAAAGCTTATTTGAAATCTTATTAAAAACAAACAAAATAAAACACATTTTTATAACATGGGGAAATTTAAGCATTGTTGGGATAGTTTATGATATTAAAATTATTGTTAATTTTTTCAGCAAGTGATAGTGTTTGAGAAAATCTTAGGAAAAAATCCCTGTGAGAAGTAAATATTAAAATAATTAGTAGAGTCAAAGCATTCTATAATAGACATACTCTTATTTGACAACGTGAATGTTACTTTTTTGCATTATTATTATTATTATTGCTCAATATTTCATTGTCTGATTTCTTTTCTGAATGTATTTATTTTCGTTCATTTTTTACGAGGATTTGTTTCTCGTCTTTATCTTAAACATTGTTATTGTTATTACATTTTAAGCTTTTTTAATTTTGTGAAGGCAGAAAGTGGAAACCAAATAAACACATGTATATGTAAAAAAAATAATAATTAGAAGTGAAATTATGTGATGTCTGAAATTTGCTTTAAAATTAAATGGCAAAAGTGGGTGGAGTTTTAGATGAAATAAAATTGTTCACAAGGGAATAATTGTTGAAGTAGTATGGTGTGTACATAAAGAGGACCTTTTCCCTTCCCTTTTCTTGTATGAATTTCCAATTTTATCTCATAGCTGTTTAACTGATTAAATGTGTCATGACTAGATAAGCCACCAAGGACAGAGATGCTAAATTCAATCTTCTCCCCAAATTAGAAAATGACATGTTAATGTAACTAAGTTATAGACTTGTTAACCATTACCATACTGAAGTGAATAATTGGAATTCTCCCATTAATACATCTATTAAGAGAACCTTTCTGAACAACAAAAATGCTTTACATCATTTTTTTAAATGTTCTGTAAAATCACAAGAATTTTACTTGTGAATTTTACTAACATTCATGACCACAAGGAGTTCCTAGTGAAAATGATTTGAATATGCTCATTGTACTATGTGCTTTTTATAATTGTGTGTGGCATTTTGTCAAAATTATGCATTCAATAAAATACTGGTCTCTTGACTGTATAAAAAAACAATGAAAATACTGTAATTAAAAGACAAATAACCCAATTAAAATATGGTAAAGAATCTAAATAGACATTACCCCGGCAAAGAGTGGAATAATGGTGCGTAAGCAAATGAAGAGAGGTACATCCTTAGTTCTCAGGGGATATAGAGTTCAGTCCTGTCAGTGATTTCAAGCCTCCACCGGAGTCTTGGAATGAACCCCCTATGGTAAAGGGGAACTGTTGTATTCAATGTATGTCAACGTTAGTCTTAGTTTCTGTTTTTATCCTAAGGCTTGTTTGTAAAATACACCCCTTTGTTTATAGGCATTTTCTTCTCTAAAATTATATGTAAAATTTTGAAGGGAAGGCAATCCAGTCTATAATTTCCTGCCATGAGGTAGTTTCCCTTGCCTGTTTCTAAAACATTGCACATTTGTTTTTATATTTTACCAGGCTTGCTTTACCTGTGTAACCACCAATTTTGTGAACTGTTATTCACATTCTCTGTCTTCCAGAGAAGAGGCACATGGCACCAATGAAGCTTTGAAATCAGTTATTTCCTGGTTCCGTGAACACAAGTGTACTATTTGGAACTGACAATACCATCATAGAGTCAACAGAACATCAGTGTATAAGTCATAATTCACCTTATTCCTCTGTGTTAAATTTTGGTATAGAAAAGCTCACATTCTCAATTTCTTCATTTGGTAGGAATACAAAGTATATCAGAAAAAGCACAGGACCAAAAGGAAATTTGCTGTGCCACTGACATGTAGTAAAATATTTTAGAAGTCCTAGTTAATGTCTACAAATTTTAATCTTCTTATAAGATATTCATAACTAATTGGGTTATATGTCATTGAAGCAGGTTAAAAATTCAAATGTTTTTTTAGATTGATTTAGTCTACCTAAATAATTTAGATCATTTAAATAATTCTATTTAAAATGAGCAAAATATCTTAACAGACTTTTTTTTTTTTAACACAGAGACTCACTCTGCAATTCTGGATAGAGTGCTGTAGAGTCATAGCTCACAGCAACTTCAAAGTCTTGGATTCAAGAGTCCTCCTGCCTCAGCCTCCTGCATAGCTGGAACCTCCGGTTCCCACTATCCCATCTAGCTATTTTTAGAGACAGGATCTTGCTCTTGCTCAGGTTGGTTTCTAATTTCTGAGTTCAAGCAATCCACCTGCCTTGGCCTCCCCGTGTGCTAGGGTTCCATGTGTGAGCCACAACCCCAACCAGACAGATATTTTTCAAAAGAAAAACATACAAATGTGCAGCAGGTGTGTTCTACTTTTTACACATCATCTTTTTATTTCATGCATTTTTTTTAATTCTAACTTTATGTATTTTATCAGTTTTAGGAAATTTTCAAAAAGTATCTTTTCAAATTTTACTCTACCAATCACATGCTCCTTTTCTCTTTCTTATTCTCACATTTGCACATCACAAGCTTTTGTAGTATGCCTCACATTCTTTTGTATTCTTTTCTATATTTATTTACTTTTGTTTGTATATTAAAGTAAATATGCCCTCCTGATTTTATATCCCAGCTCATTGATCTTTCCTTCTGCTTTAAGCATCTATTAAACACAACTACTGTTTTGACTTCAATGGTGAATATATTTGTTCTAAAATTGAGATCAATAGTTTGAACAATGAAGATTTAAAAATTAAATTATCTGGTGAAATTCCCTTTTAATACTTAATTTTCTTGAGTCCTTTAATGATTGCTATTTTAATGTCAGTTTCTGGATGAATTGTGGGTCTGCATCTAGTGTCTTTTCTTTCTCTTGACTGTTAATCATTTGGTCCTGCTTACTGGAATCCTTGGTAATATCTGAGAGAATATCAAACATTGAATATTAAGTTAAAAGGCACTGGTGACCTTTCTTCTTCCAGTGATGATTTATTGACCTTCTGTTAGGCTATTTGAGCACAGGCAGATCACCTTAACTACTGAGTACTCAAATAGTGCTTAGTCGGCCCTTTGCACCAAGCCTGTGTCTAATAGAATGAGTATTTACCAGCTTTCCTCCATCTGCTATGTACTGACATTCAACTCCTATTTTACTAGGGCTGGAAAATGTTGAAACATTTGCTTATTGATTTAGCCTCTCATCACTTAATTTGCACTTGTTTTTTAAACATTTTCTCACACATAGACAACTTAGAATTCAGCAAGCTTCTCAAGAAGAGAAACAAAGCAATTTTAGAAGGACACACATTTCCACCCTCTATATCACGGATCCTTAATACATAGATGCCTTGGGATCCCTGAATATCAACTTCTCTTACCTTAAATCAGTGAAGCTACTATAAACTTCCAGCTGCTTCTTTTAACCTCTAGTTGAAAACAAGTTAGAAAATTATTCCTGAGACAAAAATAGAGGCACACATGAGGCTCAATATATGCCTTCCCCTTCTGAAAAGTATTGTGATATGCTAGTAGTGGGAGGAGAAATCATTATTCATTTGAGAGAGAAATTAGAAAATAGAAAATTACTAGTAAATTTCAAGTAATATTTTTTCTAATTTAAGAAAAAGGAACAATGCACAAAAATAGATGTATTTCAGGATTATACTTTATGGGTATGTTTGCAAATGCACATAAGAATATATGTGAGGATAAAAAAGAAAACTTCTCAAACTAATAAATATCCATTTTTACAATCCAGCATAGGAAAGAGAAATCACCAGAGTGGAAATAGTGGGAAATGAGAAAGAAAGAAAAGAGGCAAAAGATAGGATGGGATTGGCAGATCTGATGGAGCTGATGAAGGCAGCCAGCACCAAACTGTGGAAACAGCTGTATTTATGAAGTATCTTTAACAAGGTAAATTTTAACACCTGGGGTAGAGATTAATTTTAAGGAGGAAAAGGTGTGTGCTTGTCGATAATAGGGAAAGTATGCACGGGCAACATGACTTCTGGCAGGTGGAAAGAAAGTTTGATGTTAAAGGAGGAGAAGCAGCTGGCGGTCGTTCCCTGAACGCCTTCCCAGGCTGTGGGGCCCCTGGGACCTCACAGCCCGGTTCCCCACAATCCATCATCAGGAAAATGAATAAATAGTAGAGGTTACATTTATACAATGGAATATTTATAACTGGATTTTCATTTCCAGAAAGGTAATGTTAGGAACCACGAGGACTCTTTTCTCAGCAACATAAATGTGAATGATGGTAATTATTTTTAAAAACATATACGTAAATATATTTCAAAACTCTAGAAATTACCTGGGGGCAAGCAGCAAATGGACAAGTATTTATTAAGACAATCTACTGTTCTGTGTTAAGAATAGCAAGAGTCTGTGTCATTTAAGGTTCCATTGGGTGTCTCCCAGCCCCGCTAAGCAAGACAGAATTTATATCCCTGGCAGTTGCAATTAAGAATTTGAGGTTCCTTCTTCTCCAACTACCAGTCTAGAGTCATGTCATCTCCCTGAGAGGGGCAGATTGCAGCATTCATCATCTTCCCCAGATCAGTCGCACAGACTAGCCATGAGATTCATAGTTCCCTTCCTCTGCCTATCCTTCATTTAGGGGTATAAAGTCTATCCCAGCTGCAGCAGACTGTGACTACTAAGTCCTAATTGCTCTTCTGGAGGTTACACGTCCAGACAGAAAACTGGAGGCTACAATCCCTGCCTACTACCTTGTTTGTAAAACTTACCATGTGAGAGAAGTAAGTCACTCCCCCATCCCCAGATTCAAAGCAGTATTGTAAATATTTTGCCCAGGGACAGATGTAAGGCATAAGAAAGGAAGATTAGTAGCTCTCCCTAAGAGGACTGTTTCTACTTGGAATACAGCTTAGAAAAAAGTTAAATTCAAGGTTGCTGTTCAAAGAAAAAGGGATTTTTACAGTAGGTAGTGAGGTAGGTCCAAGATAGCAAAAAGATAAAGTGTAGAACGAGACATATAACACAGAGAATCGGGGAAACAGGCAGTGAAGGAGCATCAGCCAGAAGGCAGAGGAAGGCTCAAAGACTGCCTCAGAGCCCACCTGCTGTGAACTGAACTTTTGTGTACCTCCAAAATTCATATGTTGAAACCCTAATCTCCAAGGTGATAATATTTGAAGATGTAGCTTTGGGGAGGTAATTAGATCATGATGGCAGAACTCTCTATGATATGAAAATAAAACAAGAAAGCAATATGACAAGTAGAGGGCAGGCCCTCACCAGACACTAGATATGCTGACACCTCGATCTTAAGCTTCCCAGACTACAGAATATGAGAAATAAATGTTTGTTGTTTAAGTCATCCCGTCTATAATAATTTGCTACAGCAGTCCAGATTGAGACATTCCGTTGGCAGAGGTGTCCAGCTTTAATTGGGTCAGGCTATGGAGCAGTTTACTTCTTAGGGCATTGCCAAAAACAATAGCCCATACACACAGTGAAATGACTGCTACATGCTGTACACCTTTTTATATACATAAAGGATTTTACTGAATAGAAATTTTAAAAATAAATAACAAAGTGAAATCCAAAGACGTAACTTAAATAAATCTTTGTGAAAACTTAAATAGAAAAACAAAACAAAATAAAAACAGTAGTGCAAACTGGTGACAATTGTTGGAGGCTCAGATCTGAGTGCAACACCCATGGAGAGGGATCAGCTAAACCTTTAACAGGACACTTTCCAGAGTACAGGGATCACAAAAATGGAAAGAAAGACCTCACATGGACCAAATAGTAATTTGAAATTTTCAAATTAACAACCATATGCTCACATGAGAGAAAAATGTAATTTAATCTAGGAAGGGGGAGGAGGGGGAAGAATGATGGGATAAATGGTTCCTTTTCCCTGGGAACCATGTGTATGGCACGCTTCTTGTGTGAGGACAGAACTACAACATAGACTTGGCCTTACAAATGTAAGTCTTGTGGCCTAAAAGCTTGAACACTCATATAAATCAGGAAAAATAGTGACAGGAAGATCAGGGAAAACTATAGTCAGAGAAAACCCTGAAAAAAGCCATTGCCTTCTCATGTCAACTATAACAAGGCATTAGACGGAAATGGCTGAGGAGGCTTGAGTTGTTTGCTCGAAAGAAAAAAAAAATATATATATATATATAAACTTTGGACAGCTTTTCTCAAATATTAGGAAGTTTATTACTATTTCTTTAACTGCATATAAGGACAAAAGAACATCAAGTAAGCATTCATTTGAAAAGATCAATACCATTGGGTACTTTTTCTTCCATTCTTGAGATACTTTACTAAGAAGAATATGTTCTAGCTCCATCCATGTAAACATGAAAGAGGTAAAGTCTCCATCTTTCTTTAAGGCTGCATAATATTCCAGGGGAGGGAGGCGGGAGGTGGGTAGAGGGAAGGGAATTGGTGGGATTACACCTGCAGTGCATCTTACAAGGGTATATGTGAAACTTAGTAAATGTGGAATGTAAATGTCTTAGCACAGTAACTAAGAAAATGCCAGGAAGGCTGTGTTAACCATTGTGATGAAAATGTGTCAAACGGTCTATGAAGCTAGTGTATGATGCCCCATGGTTATATCAATGTACACAGCTATGATTTAATTAAAAAAAAAAAAAAAAAAAAAAGACCAATACCAGTCCTAAAATGTTACAATAAGGGTGTTGCCTGTGGCTCAAAGGAGTAGGGCGCCAACCCCGGGTGCCAGATGTGGAGGGGTCAAACCCCGCCTCAGCCAAAAAACTGCAAAAAAAAAAAAGTTACAATAAGCAAAATTGTATATGATGGGGAAAGCTCTTTATCAGGAAAGTGTAAAGAAGAAGAGTGATTGACAAGCTGTCATTGATACTGTAGAGGGATATTTATATAAACTGAAAATCTACACAAACTGCCTATTTTCTTTCTCTTATAAATGCCTAAAATTATATCATTTGAGTCCCTTTTTATAGTCATATCTATATTGATAAATGAGGGCTTTGAACTACTGTACTATAAGGAAGAAAGTCATGTATTTTCTCCTCCAATTTAATAGATATTTATTGTATGGATAACGCTGTGGTGTATGATAAAATGGAATGTGCCCGTATGAGGGCTGTCCAGAAAAAATCCAGTTATTGTTTTTCATATTTTTATCTACATGGCTGGATACTTTAGACAGTACTCATGTCTTCATATATGTTGGAAAACATGTACATAATTATATACAAAATGTACACATTGTTCCATTTCGAGGCAAATTATTGGCATTATATTAATAAAATAATAATCTTTAGGTACTTCTCCAAGATGGTTTTAATCTTCTCTTATTTTAAACAAGTCATATTTACCTGATATATCGGACTTCCTTTAATAAATAACAAGGTAAATATAAAAACTTTCCTCAGAAATAAATGAGCAACAATATTCTCAATTGATAATAATAAGATTTAATCAAATTGTTTTCCAAATAAGACACTCTTTAACAGAAGGGTCAAATGGGAAGCTCAAAGTCACCAGGAAAACTCGAGGACTAGAACATTTTGTTATCCCACTTTTTTTCCTGTGCTATTTTTTTCCCTAGATAATTTCTGTTTTAATTATCTTCACAGCTTAGACTACTCTGAATGAAGCCTAGTTTTTAAATATGGTATTTAGTTAAGCCTCTATTCTTCAAAGCCTAACAAATATACACTTAAAGTAAAATCTTGTTAAAAAAAAAACAATCTAAATGTTCCATTCTTCCCTTCATTTTGTTTCACTGACTTTTAGAAAAAAATGAAAACACAGGCAAGTATGAAATAAAAGTGGAGGTATAACAAAAGTCTCCTCATCTTCCAGTATCCTTAGGTAGTTGCATCCTACTGATCCTAATTGTGAAATAAAACAATATTTATGATGAAAGAAAAGTTTCAGTTAGATACTCTAAGTTTGAAATGAGGCAAAAATGTATCTTGTCATGCAAGACTTATGCTTGATTGCCAATGCTTATCTGAATACATGTTTCAATAGCCTCCAATACAAGCATGGCCGTTAGGAAGAGTAAGGAGAAGAAAATCATTTTAAATCAGTCTTTCCTTACCCATTCACCTAGGAGAATAGAATTAAATGGTGTTCCGATTGTCCATACATAAACACCATTACTACTATTACACATTATTACATTATTATTCAAGGCCCATAAATAAAACTAGGAAGAATTTAGCATGTTTATCACAAGAGGGAGCGAGAAGATGCCGAGACTTTCCTCTTGAATCTCCAACTTTAACCTAAGGCAAGGAATGCGGTGATCCTGACAGCATCCTTCAGAGAAAAGGTGGGCAGTGAATGGTGTGTGTTTAAGACTCTTTGGATATGGCTTTGTGGACACTTGTCTTCATAGAAAGGTTGTTGTTAACAAGGAGAAAATCACAGTGGCCCGTGGGGAGTCACTAAGCGCTTGGAGGAAAGAAGGTGCAACAAGGAAAAGAAAAGCTTCAGGGGAAGCGCTTTCCTTTTGACTAAGGTCAATTCACATTTTAAATTTGGAAAATGCCAGGAAGGCTATGTTGAATATTGGGATGAAAATGTGTCAAAGGGTTTATGAAGCTAGTATATGATGCCCCATGATCATATCAATGTACACAGCTATGATTTAATAAAATTAAATAAATAAATAAATAAATAAATAAATAAATAAATAAATAAATTTGGACAAGGAGAAACAAATTTGCTAGGAGCTGTAGATACTGAAGTTTTATTCATTTTCATTTATGGATCAAACAATAAAGCACAGCGTTATTATATCACTGAATTATTAATATAGTAATCCATTTCCTGCAAAACATATTTATTCTTTTATATATATGTACAAATATATATATGTAATGGCTTAATTATGTGTATGAAAATCTTAATTTTGGATTTGGCTTTCAATAAGAAAAATGAGTTTTTAGCATCTTGTAGCTTTGGATATTATCTTACAGGAGATGGTTTAATAGAAAAGTCCACTATGTTCTTTATAGCATTTTGAACCAAATTGGGGAAGTTTTGGAGAAAGTTGATTAGTAGAAATGTTGCCAGTATTATAGAATCCATTTGTTGAAATTCTGAAAAATGTTTCATATCTCACTGAAAGCTACTTGAAAAGTATTATGTAGCAATGTCATTGTAAACTTTATATTGATGGGGAGATAAGAAATCATGAAATGTAAAATTTGATGCCAACATTCTTGAGGAAAATATAGGTCAATTTCTAGAGTGTTCATTTTATTGGAGAGGCCCATTATTTCTCCGAATATGATACATTGGAAGCAGGGGATTAATTCTTTTTGATTCACTACTGTAATTCATTGTCAGGAATCGAGATTAGTACAATTAGAAACTGATTTTTGTGTTTGTGTTAGCAATGATGAATCCAGCTTTTGTTATAGCTTTATTTCCTGTGCTTGAGTTTCAGAAATGAACTATACTTTCTTCATGGCTGAGGGGTTTATGAAATTTCCTCCAGTGCAGAGCTCTCGACATTGTCGCTGGATATATTGCATAACACTGAATAACTGTGGGAGACAGAACTTCCATTGTTCCAAAAGTTTCAAACATTCACTAAAAATAAAACAGAATAAAATAAATCACTAAAGGTGATGGCAATCACTTATTTGTGTTTTCTTTTTTTTCTTCTTTGTTTCTGCTACATTTTTATTCGGGATAATATGAAGGTACTTATGATCAGGTTACACTGTTCACAATTAGTACAGTCTGAGTTGTAGTTGGAAGTGAGTCCTGTGCCTGCTGGGTGGGACCCCTGACCCCCTCCCAGCACCTCCATTCCTGGATTTAATTATGTTTTTCTTCCTTGTGTGAGCCTGTAATTGTTGATCTACTATTTTCAACTTAGTGTTGGAATACATGGGATGCTTACTATTTCACTCTTGAGAGTCTGCTCAGGAGAATGCTCTCCAAATCCATCCAGGAAAATACAAAGCGTGCGAAGTCTCCATCTTTTTTCCCCTCTTATCTGAATAGTATTCCATGGTATACATACACCACAGCTTATTACTCCAGTCCTGGGTCCATGGGCACTTGTGTTGTCTCCACATCTTTGCAGTTGCAAATTGAGCTGCCAAAAGCATTTGAGTGCAAATGTCCTTATGGTAAAATATATATATATATTTTTTCTTTTTCAGCAAATACCCAGTAAGGAGACTGTGGCATCAAATGGGAGGTCGACTTTTGTTTCTTTGAGGTTTCTTTACACCTCTTCCCAGGAAGTCTATACTAGTGTATAATCCCACCTAGAGTACCTAAGCGCACCCCTCTCTCCACACCCAAGCTAGCTCTGCAGCCTTCATGCCTTGTAATGTGGACGCTTCTCTCTAGGGGTAGGTAACCTCTCCCAGTGGGTTTGATTTGAATTGCTCTGATGATTAGGGACGATGAGCACTTTCTCATGTGTTGTTGGCCCATCCACCTGTTCTCTCTGGAGAAGGTTCTGTTCGTATCTTGTGCCTACTCAAAATGGGATCCTTTGCTGTTTTGTTTTTGATTAGAGTTAAAATGTCACAAATTGTCCCAACCATTTTTAAATTACCTTTTTCTTGTTTCAAGTTTTGTGTCATTTCTATAAACATTTAACCCTTTACCAAATTTAGGCAAAATTGCCTTTGACAGTTTCTACTAGTTTTCCCGTGTTTCCGTGGAGTGATGCATATTTGGAGCTACCTACTCTACTACTTTGCTAAAATTACCGTCTCTCTTCAAACATCTTTAATTCCACCCTTTCTATTTTTGTGTTTGGGTGGGATGTGTTTCTGTAGGTGTGCATGTATACATATATATTCAAGTATATGTGTATATAGATACACATTTATATATGCAAGTCTTGCTCTATATTTAATGTTAGTGCCAAATTTAGTTTTTATACATGGTTAAAATTTCTTACTGCGTAACTTCTAACATTATTTTCTTCATCTCAGCGTCTCACCTTGCTAACCTAAGGTACAGACACATCACTGTGGAAATTTAGAATGCACAGTATCGAAAACTACTTTATTCAAGTAAAAAACTAGTGCAGAATTTGCTTTTTATTTTGCGAATTTCAAAATTTTCCAATATGTAATGTTCTAGAGATATTTAAAAATTTTCAAGTGTGAAAAGAAAAAAAAAAATCACCAACAAAATGCAGTATGATGTTGCATCATACTTCTAACTTTACCTTATTTTAAGACAATTTTCAAAATGTGCTAGACACTATGTAAAAGATGGGACAGCATTATTATTGGCCACTGTATGAAGATTCAGATATCTGAAACCAAGTGCCATAAAAGCTTACAAGGATAAATTTCTAAGAGGAGAATTTTGGCTCTGAAATATACCTGCAGAGTTTTCTAATTATCCAAGTAGGGGCTTTAAGCTTGTAAGACACCACAGCAGGAGAAGAAAGGACAGAGCACTGAACACCCAGGTTATGCACAGATGATGATGGAGACACCCAGGTACAGTGGGGCATGAGGTCCTGGAATTAATGTGCTCTCTCTGGTATGTTTATTTTCATGAAAATATAACTTGTAGCATTGTAAACCTGAAAAAGTTAACAAAGGGGACAAAACTTAAAGAAAATGCAAAGCTTTATTTTATATTCTGTAGATTTTTATGTTACTGATAATAATCAGCTGGGGTTTTTTTGGTTTGTTTTTGTTTGTTTGTTTTTGGCTTTTTAGTATCCTCCAGCATGCCTTTTGTTTTTTGATGAGAAAAATTTATTTTATGACACCTTTAAAAATTAAAAAATTTAGCCGTGGCACCTGTAGCTCAAATGGCTAAGGCGCCAGCTGCATACACCAGACCTTGCGGGTTCAAATCCAGCTCAAGCCTGCCAAACAACAATGACAACTACAATCAAAATAAATAAATAAATAAATAAATAAATAAATAAATAAATAAACAAACCTAAGCATTGTGGTGGGTGCCTGTAGTCCCAGCTATTTGGGAGGCTGAGGCAAGAGAATCGCTTAAGCCCAGGAGTTGGAGGTTACTGTGAGCTGTGATGCCACAGCACTCTACCCAGGACAATAGCTTGAGGCTCCATCTCAAAAAAAAAGAAAAAAAAAAAAATATATATATATATATAAATTTTAAATGCAATGCATTACAGTTAAAAATTACTAATTGTAGGAGCTGGGCACAGTGATATAGCCAGGCACGCCTATAATCCTGACACTCTTGGTGCCTAAGGCACGTGGATTGCTTGAGCTCAGGAATTTGAGACCAGCCTAAGCAATAGCAAGACCCCATCTGTACTAAAAATAGAAAAACTGAGACAAGACAATTGCCTGAGCTTAGTAGCTTGAGGTCGCTGTGAGCTATGACGACACAGACCTCCAGGCAGAGGGACAGAGGGAGATTCAAAGAAAAGAAAATTTACAAATTGTGATCCTTTCAAGATTTATTTTTAATTTGCAAATCTGATTTTACTCTGTAAAGACATAGAAAGAATTAATAATCACCTTTCCACCCATGGCTTTTACAAGTTAATTAAATTATTTTAAGCTTTTTTTTTTTTTTTAAAGATATAATTCTCCAGAATGATAAAAATCACAAGTCTCATACAGATATAAAATGGATACATGTTACAATTTTAACTTTGGGATAATGCCACAACCAATTCCAAGGAAAACATAGAGATCAATCCTGATGGATTAGGAATATTAATGTGACAAAAAGACTGACTTTTCCACAGTAGGGAACATTAGTCTTTCACTGAACAGAACTCATTTACATATCTGTACACAATAATTACTTTTCATTGTTCTAAACAAGGCATTGTTTTACCAGTTTACAGGGTTATGAAAACTTTAAAGGCTTTGGAAGGCTAGAGTCAAATTACTCTAGCCAATATATATATATATATATATATATATATATATATATATATATATATATAATATGTAGATGGACATTTAGATAAATAGGAAGATAGGAAGGTGATCGGTAAATGACCATTCAAAGGTAAAAATATTAATAGTTCACTTACTTTTCATAATAATGAAGTAAAATGAGTTCAGAAAATTAGACAAATGGAGGGCTTTACTCGCCAGAGATGTTATATGATCGCTAGGCAACAAGAACCAAAACAAAGTAGCTCTGTCATCGGAACAGAAAAACATAAATAAAATCAGCGGACCCAGGTACAAGGCCCAGAAACAGTGCTGAGCATGGGCATTCATTCACTCAGTATATAAAACACGTGCCATTTCCAGTCAGTGGCAACAGAATAAGTAATTTGATAAGGAATAGTATAATAAAATAATGTAGTAAGTACATGGAAGAAATTGGAGTTGTAACTCACAACACTAAAAAGAAAATTCCAAAACCAAGTGCCATACCGTAAATAAGCTAGCTAACTAGAATAATATTTACAAAATATGAGACATAGCATGTGTTTGAAGGATATAGAAAACAAAAAAAAGCATTTGAAAACATTAAATGTCATAATACCATATACTATAAATTCAGGTTTTTGTACAAAGAAGTAAATGACCTCACAATACCATTGAATGGTCAATCGACAGCAAGATAATCTGTTAATCAAGAAAAAAGACTCAACAATTAAGATTGAACAGTTGGAAACATTTATGGGCCAAATAGCCCACCAAATATGCAATATACCACGTTAGGTCACGTAGGAAAAGAAAACGAAAGTTGTGTCTCCAATGATTTTCTGTGGATTTGAAATCAGGCTGAAACCAAAGTTTAACTAAACTTTTCAGAGAGATCATTCTTTAAATTATCATTTTTTGTATTCAATAAGAAATGCAAATTCTACTGCCAATTATTGCTTTCTTATCTAAAAATAAAAAAGATGACTGGCTCTCCAATTTCAACCTGAATTTCCTACTATATGCAAGACATTCAATGCATTAACTAGAAACATTTCCACGTTAAAAGAAAAGAACTAACTGGTGGGTACTTTACAAGTTATATATAGAATGAAAAATTAAAATAATGCCACAGTATTTCAGAACACAAATATATTTCTGAGAAATACATATAAATGGCATAGATATTTAAATTTCCAACAATGCAATTAAAATAAAATCCACATTTCAGATTTTATGCTATACTATTTTCCCTTTGAAATATTTGGCAAATTTAAGAATTTATTCTGCTATTCTGTCATTAATGATCATGAATTACTGCAGATTTCTCTTGGCAAAAATATCAGAAAACTTAAGTTATATTGGCATTTAGAATCTCAAGGAAAGTCCAAATCAATTTTAATACAATTATTTTGTACTGACAGTTCTAATGGTTAGTGGTTAATTTAAAACTCATGACATATTTGATTAAACTAAAATTGCACATGAATAGCCCTTTCAAATTGTGATAACTCATTAAAACCTGTTCCCATGCAGCAAAAGAATATAGTTCTGCTACAGGATATGGAAAGGATAAAAAGCACTTTCTTTTATTTTTTTATTTTTATTTTTTTTATTTATTTTTTTTTTTATTATAGATAAAAATATGCACCATAGATGTGGCCCAACCCATCACCCTCCCTCTACCCAAACCTCCCCCCTCCCTTCCCCTTCCTTGGTCCTTTCCCCATAGTCTTGTGGTATAGTTGGGTTATAGCCTT
>CAUYPK010031928.1:0-32458 GCA_963574355.1 Loris lydekkerianus | reverse complement strand
ATCGAACACACGCAGCCACTTGCCAGTTTTCCACTGTTTTTGTCTTCTTCCTGGGGTCCAGAAGTCCCTTGCTGGCTCCCTGTATCCTCAAAGGGATGATCATAGGCAGATCCCACCGGCCAGAGATGTCTGGAGTCTTGTCTCCCCAGACTCGCCGAGCCCAGTTGCAGGGAAGCTGTTACTCAGCCGCCATCTTTAATCTCTCATCAATGGCAACTTTAATAAAGTGAACAAACCATTTAAGACAGTAAACCATTGTAAATAAATGGTTAAAAATCCTGAATCCTTATACTCCAAAACCCCTGATTATAAGGATTCAGGATTTATAAACATTTATTTACAAGACTTTACTGCCTTAAATGGGGTTTTCACTTAATTAAATATGCCATTAAATATTGCGGGTTAAATAGTTCAGTGGAATACAGTTTAGTTCAGCCACCTACCTTTTCAGCTCAGCCGCAACTTGTGGACTAAGCTGAAGCACTGCCCCCTCAAGCAGATGGCAGAAGACGACTGGAGACTACATGCATTTGATTAGGTGCACACACACCGAATCAAATAACCTGTATGACCCAAGTATAAGCTGAGTTCGGGTTCTTGTGCCGAAAAAACTCAGCTTATACTCGAGTATATACGGTATATTTGAAAAGAGAAAATATGGCTCGGCACCTGTAGCACAGTGGTTATGGCACCAGCCACATACACTGAAGGTGGTGGGTTTGAACCTGACCTGCGCCAGCTAAACAACTGCAACAAAAAATAGCTGGGCGCTGTGGCAGGCGCCTGTAGTCCCAGCTACTTGGGAGGCTGAGGCAAGAGAATTGCTTAAGCCCAAGAGTTGGGGGTTGCTGTGAGCTGTGATGCCACAATACTCTACTGAGGGTGAGAGAGTGAGACTCTGTCTCAAAAAAAAAAAAAAAAAAAAAAAAAAAAAAGAAAGAAAGAAACAAAATAATTGAGAACTCCCATATTTGTTAGCCATGATGAAGAGGTTTAGCATGAACTTTTTCATGTTTATTTCAACCAACAATCCCAATACATTTAAAATATAACTCATACATGATGCTTATGTTAATATAGTAACATTTTTGAGTAATGGTTCTTTTGACACTCTGAATAACACACATGTGTATTTGTATTCAAACAACTATACTTTGCAGGAGTTATCCCATCCCATCCCATGAACACAAGGACACCTCCTTAATAACTATGACCTACAAAACCTACTTTGATTTCTCCACATCCTACCCTCCACACACACTCTATGCCTCAAGGTAAAGAGACTGGGTGGCCACCCAAGCCACCCAGCTTTGGAAAGGCAAGATTTTAGCAGGGCACGTGGAAATGGAGTTGGCTGTAGGGATGGGTGAAGGTGTTGGGGCAGCACACACTTGCCTGTCCCTTCCTGCTATTCCCAAGTGAGTGGCAGAAAGAGGGAGAAACATATCACACTCACTCAGGGACACCTACCACCTCCCAAGGTCTTAGTGGTGGGGAAGAGAGGAGAGAGAGCAGGGCGAGCTAAAGGAAGCATCCCAACCTTTAGGGCAACTGCTGGTTGACAACAATTGTACCAACCAGTTGCTGAGACAATATTTATTTAATTTTTTTATTTTTTAAACTACAACTTGGATTATTTTCCCCCTCCTCCATCTTGCCATTCCCAGCAAAAAGGGCATCTAGGACTAGGCAGGGACCAGAAAAGAAACTGAGAACCCCCATATTACCAGGCATGGTGAAAGACGGTTTTAACAGAGACTTTGTTTATGAAGTCCTTGCTCCCAGTACATTTGAAATATACCCCGCATCCAATACCAATGTTAATCTGCCAACATTTTTTGAGTCATTGATTTTTACAACACCTACTCTGTGATGGTGAGGGACCCAGAGAGCCAGAGATGGAGGGTGGCCTATCTCCACCCCCAGCCTCCAACCAAGCACGTGCAGGGCGAGGGCAGGGTGCCAAGGGGGGCCCAGGCCAGCAACTCTAAAGCCTTTGGGAGTAGGTTTGGAGGTCTGGACTCTGTTGGGAGTCAGGGCCAGGCTTGGGTTTGGGCAAAGAGGGGCTCGCCCCACTCCCTCAGAAGTGGGAATCAAGAGACAGGTAGTTATTATCCTTCTGTGTGACCTACCCCCCAGATCTAAAGGAATAATGCAGACCAGCTATTAATTCTGCAAGCTGTTCAGGGTACAAAAGACCTAAACAGACACCCCAGACTACTTGTGTTAATAAGTAACAAAAACTGCATCTTTAAATCCTTTTGGTATGAGGTGGAATAGTAAAAAATTAGATTAAAAAATATGTCACTCTTGGTCCTTAGGACTAATATGTCTTCCCCATTTTATCATCCCAGCCACAGTAGTGGGTGTTTTTGCCTCCTCATTTACAAATGAAGAAATGGCTCTGAGAGGTTGCTCAAGGTTACACAGTTAATAAGTGACCGAATCAAAGCCTGAACCAGGTCTGACCCTAAACTGATGTCCTTAGTTGGTGCTCCATTTTCCTTTCAGAGGTGAGGCAAATGTGTCCTTATCCCCCTTGGCAAAGAGAACAGTCCCTCTCTATAAAAATAAAGATGTAACCTGCACACATACCTGGAAAAACTGTTGGCCTTCACTTTTTTCTAACTACAATGAAGTCTTTGCTCAGAACTGTTTGTGTACTTTGAGATTGCTATCTGTTCAATTAGACTTTTTTTTCTTTTTTGAATTTAACTGGAGTTAAATGTAACATTTAGTTAGACCTAACTAACTCATATTCAGACCAAGTGATCTAATCAGCCATTATGGACAGATGTACACACACCCTTCCAATAAATGCAGACTTTGAAATTACCTTGGTCATTTAACCATCAATTATCTAACTACTCTATAGGTATTTAATGAGCACCTCTGCCTGTACATGAACTCATCTACTTTCTCCTCTGCCAGTTATCTTATCTTTTTCAAACATGATTCAGATCCAGTTACTCCTTTATTAAAAATCCTCAGTGGTTTCCCACCATCTACAAGCTGAAGACAAAACTTGTTACATGAGACTGTCCTAGCAGCTCTTAAATTTACAGTAGAAGCAAACAGAAACCACAAAGTAGAGCTAAGTGTTTGGTATAGCTGCAAGAGTATGGATTCTTGTCATCCAATACCTCAAATCCTATGTGACAATAACCAGATTATAAAGTATAAATTGGAAATTCTTCACTTCTCAGTTCCACTTAACCTTGGAGAGTTTAGTATTCACAGGGAAATGTAGGCTACTGAGAGTATGGTGTTTAGAGTTTTTTTCTCTTTATTGCTTTTGAAAAAAGAACCTGGGAAAGTTTGAAAAAAAGTTAATTAATGGGGAATAGAAGAGCTAGACCAAAGGGAAAAGAAATTGTAAATATTCTAGTCCTACAGATCAATGTTAATGCTAGGTTTATGCTTCAAAGTGGACTCTGGATTTCCTGGCAGTAGGGCAAATTATTTAGATTTTATTGATAGAAAAGAGGAAATCTACCAATTCTTGAAAACAGGGAAAATATTTTTATGGTTCTACTTTTATCTTTCTCTTTATTGCACTTTAAATTATAAAGTTACTGCATGTTCTTTGTAAAAAAATTCAAGTAATACAAAAAAAATCTATGTCCCCTTTACCTATACCTCTATTTCTATTCTCCAGAAGTGTACCCAAACCCCTGAGACTGACTATTTTTAGAGGGTTTAATTAGAAGTAATGGCTTCCACAGAATTTGGGTTTTGTTTGCTTACTTAAAAAAAATCAATATACTTTTGCAACTTCCATTTTCACTTTGCAGTATATCGAGGACATCCTTCTATTTCAGTGTATTTAGATCTACCTCTTTCATTTTAATAATTATAATATTCTAGTATTTGAAATATTTAATTATATAGTTAAATTACTTGATCATTTAATTGTTTAAACTATTTAATCACTCCCCCATTTGTTTCTGATTTTGCTGTCTTATAAATAATAAGCGTGCTTGTACATATACTTTTGTGCACTTACGGAAGCATTTCTACACAACAGATTCCTAGAAGTGGAACTGCAAGATCACCTGGCTCATACATTTAAAATTTTGATGAACTGTTCTCAGAAAGGTTGTACTAATTTATACTCTCACCAATAGTGTCTGACTGTGACCATTTTCCTATTCCCTTGCCAACACTAGATATTATCAACATTTTTCATTTTCTGGCACAAATTTCTAAGTGGAATTTCTCCTGGCAAGGTCAACATATTTTAATTAAGAAAGAAGACCGATGAGACAGTGTCATTTCTCTTGTTCTAGGGCAGTGGTTTCCATGGATTTGAGGTATTGGAGGGCAAGAATCCATACTCTTCCATGGAGTGGTAATCCATGTAGCTCTAGAACACAAAAGGCAAAGACCTTGAACCTCTTAACCAGGGCAACTGGTTTTTATCTGTTGTACTTTAAGATAAAATTTTGTTTGAAGGAAATATTCTGTTGTTAAAAACAATTTTGAAAAGCACTGAACTAGGGCCTTGTTTCTCATTGAACCATTAGCCACTGGCACAGAAAGTTCTGTTGAAATGTTCAAATATATTTTCAGTTGTGTGTTATCTTTTAGGAGATCCATTATAAAGAATTGTCCTACTCAAAATATTTACTACTTTGCATTTCATTCTTATGTTGGACTTTACTCTTCTAAAACTTCTTTCCTACTTATCCTATAAGCTAGATATTATTTTTGTTTATTCCTTTCCTGCCTGGCCAGAAAGGAAGTAGAGATGATTATCTATACTGATACAATATCTCCTCTTGCAGAGAGCCCAAGAATAAAGAATACTATATAAAGTAGCATGCTATGTAAACCAAGGCTTAAAACATCCTTTAGTGAACCATCATAAAATATCACTTGAAATTCCTACAGGATCTTCTGCCTTCTGTGTTTAATTCCTAAGTCTCATGTTATTAAAAGAAGTCTGTTTGCTCTTTTATCTACACTCCACATTATACAATTTTTTTTCATCAAAACTGGCTTAGTTTGGTGTGAGGAAGCAGAAACATATGACAACTTAGAATTTTTGATATTTGACCCTTTGCTATAAAGTTAAGCTCACAAATAGTCCAAAGCTCAGATTCTACTGTGGCTATATATACCAGGCCCAATTCCATTGTGAATAGATAGATTCATTTACCATAGAACCTCTGTAAGTTGACCACCCAAGGACTGTAACAAATTGGTCAACCTTGGAGGTGGTCAACATAAAGAAATAGGCCTACAATAGATATGTATGTGTGGTACATGTCTGGTCTATAAAAATTTGATCAGCTTAATGAAGTGGTCAATGTAGGGATGTGGTCAAGTATGGAGGTTCTCTGTGTATATACTCTGCCTGTCCTATTTTGCCTTGTCTGGATGACACCATTTTTGCCAAAATATCTAAGTGAAAAAAATTTTATTTAATCAAAGTTATTGGTGCCATATATATAATACAGAGAATAATCATAGCCAGATGTTTTACTGCTAAAATATTATGCAGTTTCTCCCAAGTCTAGTCACAAAATTTGACCTGCTTACTTGTTGGCATGTGACTCTCTCTTACCCGCTATCATTTCAGTTTTCTAGCTAGGGCATGCTCAAAAACAGGATGTGTGGCAAAATGAGTGCCCATTTTATTTTAAGCACTTATGTTTTTTGTGGTTCTCATAATAAATATAATAAATGAAGAGAAAAAGATTAAAGATATAAGAAGAGTCATTTAAGATGTGGTTTAGGGGTCAGCCACACCTGGATTTAAATCCTAGCTCTAACACTAAGCAACTGTGACCTTGGGAAAATTACTTAACCTCCTAAATCTGTTTGCTCAGCTCTGTGTTAGGGCCAATGATACTTTTCTCATACGATTACTGTGAGAAATAAATGCATAAGATGTGTTTGGCAAGTGGTGGCTGTTTTGTTGTAATTACTACCACAGAAGCTTTGCCATATAGCACACTTTGCCATCCTAAATTAATTTTTGTATTGGTGTCTATCTCCCTTTGTGTTTCTTCAAAACATTTTTCTAGCCATTAATTTTATTTGACTTTCATAACAACCTGTCAGCTAGATCTCACAGACATAATTAACTTCATTAGCAAAGCAAGAACAAGGTAACGTCAGTGTATTGTCTCAGACATCCAGCATCCGGTAAAGGCGGCAAGAATCCTTGTCTGGTCCTTACAGCAACCAGAGGGAACTCTTAAAAATACTGTCTGATCATGTTACTCCTCTTGACTCCCATTTCCATTTAGAACTCCTCTATGTCTTTCTAATGCTCATAGGATAAAGAGAGAAAAATCCATAATGTCCTCACTATTCATTGATTCCTTACTTCCAAAGAGTTCGTGAGATTTTAAATAAAACTGAGAGAAATACGAAGCCCTGTAGGTCTGATCTATTTCTCCAGTTCCTCTCAAAACATCCTCACCCTGCCAAGACACTGCTGGGCCCTGGTTCCTTGAACATGACCCATTTCTCTCTCTCATTCCCAAGCCCTTATCTACTCCTCCCTCCTCATCCCCAATTTGCACCCTTAAGTTTCAAAACAAATCTCTTCCCCAGGGAAGGCTTTCCTGACTTCCCGGGTTTGTTGGGTCCCCTTGTATTCTGTCCTTTTCTTCATAGAACTTGTTGCATTTTGCAGTAATAGATTTGCACAGTATGTTTTTATGGTTGTTTGTTTTGCTTTGTTGTGTTTTAGTGTCTGTCATTCCCACTAAACTGAAAGTGCCAAGACAGCAGGAACTGGATCTGCTCTGTCTCCTTTGAATCACCTGTTTTCTGCATAATGCCTGACATATAGTAGGCACTGAGATATCCCTGCTGAATGAATTATAGGTGCTGTTTGGGGGGGGAAAAAAAGGAGAAAAATAATTGCAAGTGAATGACAGAACTTCTCTCTCCTTCTCTTCTTCTTTCCCCTTCCTCTTCCATCTCCCTTTCATTTCTTTCTTCCTCCCTCTATCTCTGGCTCTTCTTTTAAGTATCTATTTGGGATTGATTCAGAAAAAGAAAGTCCTGATACCAGGGTAGTTGGGCGAATGACTATACAAGACAGGAAAGCCTTTAGTCATGTGACCTTGGTTCAGAGAAACACAAGAAAGAAGGAAAGAGCACAAGTGAGCACAAGCTGGTGAAACAAGTGAATACTGAAGAGCTTCTTCTTGCCACCTTCTTTCCTTCTACTCAACTTCATTCTGCTCTAACAAGGACAGAAGACCCTCCACTTAGAATGCCTCTGCTAGAAAACAGAAAGCAAAATGTAGGGAGGGGAATTATTTGGGTGCAAATATTTATATTAACCTATAATGATTACCTCAAAAGTGTTGTGGGCAGAAAGTTTGAGAAGAATATTCAGAACTACACAAGGAATTTCAAATATGAGTATGCATTGCAAATACATATCTGATAGTCTAATATCACTTTGTGAGGTCAGCAAAATTAAGGTCAGCCATTCCTTAATTTGTTCAGTTGGAACGTTATCATTTAAGACTTTCATGATGTTTAAAAAATTAAATTCAGGCTCGGCGCCTGTGGTTCAAGCGGCTAAAGCACCAGCCACATACACCTGAGCTGGTGGGTTCGAATCCAGCCCGGGCCTACCAAACAATAAGGACGGCTGCAACCAAAAAATAGTCAGGCGTTGTGGCGGGCACCTGTAGTCCCAGCTACTTGGGAGGCAGAGGCAGGAGAATCGCTTGAGCCCAGGAGTTGAAGGTTGCTGTGAACTGTGATGCCACAGCACTCTACGCAGGGCAACAGCTTGAGACTCTGTCTCAAAAAAAAAAATTAAATTCAAGGCTGGGTGCAGTGGCTCACACTTGTAATCCTAGCACTCTGGGAAGCTGAGGCAGGTGGATTGCCTGAGCTTGCAGGTTCGAGACCAGCCTGAGACAGAATGAGACCCCCCTTCTCTAAAAATAGCTGGGTGTAGTGGGGGCACCTGTAGTCCCACCTACTTGGGAAGCTGAGGCAAGAGAATCGCTTGAGCCCGAGAGTTTGATGTTGCTGTGAGCTATGATGCCATGGCATTCTACCGAGGGTGACAAAGTGAGACTGTAGCAGATCATATAGCTTAAAGAAAGGAGAAGTTCAGAACACTCTGTAACAATAAGAAACACCTGTGATATAACATCTGGGTAATGTAACACGTTGGTGATAAGGGCATAGGGAAGGGATTCGGCTCTCCTTAACACGAGAGCGCCCGAGATGAGACCATCAGTGATTGGCAGTCTCTACACCTGTGGTGCGAATAGCCCCGGGATCCCATCTATAAGTAGCTGCAGGAGCAGGCAGTCGGGGAGCGCCTGTTCTCTCATGGACTCGCTCACTCTGACTCTTAGGCTTCTCCTGCTCGCAGGGCGCCTGCCTGGCATCTGTCTACCAAGAGTGCTAAGATGTACTCTCCTATTAACACTATTTCTCACTCTCTCCCTTCTGCTAAGGCAAATAGCCCTCAGGCACCTAAGGGTAATTGTTCATGAGCAAGATAAAACAGTGGTTGTCAGGACAATAGATAAGCAGGGGCCAGAGACCTGGTCAGTCCCACCCGACCTGAGGCTCTGTCTCAAAAAAAAAAAAAAAAAAAAAAAAAATTAAGTTAAATTAAAATCAATTTGTTTCAATTCATCTGACACCTTATAAACCAGTGTCGCAAGACTATGAGGGTTCCATACCTAAGTGTAAAAATCTAAAGGTTTCAGCTAGGCGCAGTGGCTCACACCTTGGAATCCTAGCACTCTGGGAGGCTGAGGCAGGTGGATTGCTCGAGCTAACGAGTTCAAGACCAGCCTGAGCAAAAAATGAGACCCCTGTCTCTACTAAAAATAGAAAAACTGAGGCAAGAGGATTGCTGAAGCCCAAGAATTGGAGGTTGCTGTGAGCTATGACACTACTGCACTCTACCCAGGGTGACAGCTTGAGACTCTGTCTCAAAAAAAGAAAAAAAAAATTTAGAGGTTTCACATAACAGTGTTAGTGATTAAGTCATTATGAGGATGAATTTACCAGATCACTTTTATCCACAGAAGAAACAGATAGGCATTTGTATATGAGATAAAATGATATATTGAGAGGAAAATTTCCCCTTAAAACTTTTCTTCTCTTTTCTTACCTGTCATTAGTACCTTAAACTCCATCATTAAAGGATAGTTCCATTAGAAAGGTAATATTATTTAGTAACAGCTTTAATGAAAAACAGAGATATAATCGATTATGAGATGTACCACTATTTTATGTGCCATTAAGAAAAAAAAACCAATGCCTAGTATAACAAGACACAATCATTGTAGGAGGAATCCTAATTTTAGAGATACTAAAATGTGAAAAACATTATGTCTTTGATGCTGTGAATAAACAATAAAGAGCATGGACCTTGAAATCAAACACACCTGCTGGGCATCTTGCTTCTGTCATTTGATAGATGGATCACCTTGGGGAAGTTACTTAACTTCTCTGAACCCATACCTTCTGTAAAATGTTAAGTATAAATACACACCTCCCTGGTTAGCAAGAATGACCTTGAAAGAGGTATTGAAAAGTGTGTAATGCAGAGCCCAGCCTACAGTTAGAGCTCCAAAATGAAAACTGTTATTGCTATTAAGGAATTATCCTCCAAAATAGTGGTTCTCAACCTTCCTAATGCCTCCTATGCTGTGATCCTTTAATACAGTTCCTCATGTTGTGGTGACCCCCAACCATAAAATTACTTTCATTGCTACTTCATAACTATAATTTTGCTTCTGTTATGAATCGTAATGTAAATATCTGATATGCAGGATGGTCTTAGACGACTCTTGTGAAAGGGTCATTTGACCCCCAAAGGGGTCGCGACCCACAGGTTGAGAATCGCTGGCCTGGATCTAGAAGAGGAGGACAGGGAATAACAAAACCAAATGATACTGTGGGCTTCGAACTTTTGCCCAGGATTACTTCTGGTTTCAACTTGATTCAAACGTCAAAAATGCACTCATAACCTTGAGACAATATGGTAAGTGAAAGAAGCCAATTGCAAAATGTCTCATATTGTATATTCCATTTTATATGAAATGTGCAGAATAGGAAAATCCACAGAAAATAGATTAGAGATTCTTAGAAGCTGAGGAAAGGGGAGCTACTAAAATGTATGGGTTTTTAGGGGTGATAAAACTGTTCTCAAATTAGATCGTGATGATGCTTACAAAGCTCTGTAAATGTACTAAAAATCATTGAATTGCACAATTTAAATGGAAAATTTTGTGATGTGTGATTTTTACCTCAATAAAGATGCTTTAGGAAAAAAAGTACATTCATATGTTTCGTTATTTTGACTCTAAAGCTAAATTTTTTAAAAATTCACTTTTTTGAAAAAACAAAACTGTTGTCTGTTTCTCCTTATAATTAAAAAAAACTGGGTGGCGCCTGTGCCTCAAGGAGTAGGGTGTCAGCTCCATATACCCAAGGTGGTAGGTTCAAACCAGGCCCCAGCCAAAAACTGCAAAAAAAAAAAAAAACCAACTGTACACACTTAGAGAAACAGATATATCTAATTTACTTTATACTTAAGTTCAGTTATTCACTTTATTTTTACACATTACATGTAAAAATTGCCAATTTCAAACATAGTTTCCAAATTTGTGAACCCCAGAGGGTTTAGTCATAAGGATTTAGCCTCTGTGGTGAACAGGTATACATTGTGCGGTAGGGACACAAAGGAGTTCCTTATACCTAGGGGTGATATTCAAAATATTTTAAAACCATCATATAGTTGGGCACTGACCAACATAAATGGATGACAGCCTGAGGCCCCACAGTGGAATTTGGAGGAGTCTGGGTGTATAGGTGAAAGGGCCAGAGAATTTGAAGTGGGAGGGATTAGGTAATAGGAGCACTTACGCTACAGCAGAGGCTGTTTAATTCATTTTAGCAGCTTGAAACCCATAGCACAGTGGTTGCAGCGCTGGCCACATACACCCAGGCTGGTGTGTTCAAACAACAATGACAACTGCAACAACAACCACTAAAAAAATAGCCAGGCATTGTGGCAGGCACCTGTAGTCCCAGCTACTTGGAGGCTGAGGCAAGAGAATTGCTTAAGCCCAAGAGTTGGAGGTTGCTGTGAGCCGTGACACCACTGCACTCTACCGGGTGACGTAGTGAGACTCCATCTCAAGAAAAAAAAATTAATTTTACCAACTGATTAGGGCTATTTGGGATATATTTGTCCACTTTACCTCTGGTGTTCCATCAGATTGCATGTCTGGCTTTCTGAAAGTGGCTTTAAAACCTGAGAAGCTTAGAGAGTATCTAGTCTACTGACATTTTACAGATGAATAAACCAAGGTTGAGGACAGGTGAGTGGCTTACTCAAGATGCATGAATATTGACAGAGTCAGAACGAAGACTCACATCCCCCAAATCTCAATCCAGGTCAGATGATGTAGAGAAAAATGGGCAAAACATCCTCATATCAAATTAATTTATCCACTCTTCATATTTGTACCATTTCCAAATCAGAGTTACAGTTTATTTTCTCGTTGTATATATTGAAAACCCACACATATTCCTCATGAAAGCAAAAGACTTTAAACATGGAAACCAAAGGGGCAGAGGGTCTAGACTTCTGGGTAATTGTTTTTAAACTATGTTTATGGAAAGCACTATGGCACACATGTAGCATATCTCAACAGAATCCATGCACCATTGCCAAAGCAAACTTACAGAGAATAAACTAAAGGCATTTAAAATAAAATATGCTCTTCGCACACAATCCTATTTTGTAACCTTTTATTTTGTAATCCTTCCTCGCTTTCAGAAGGAAATCACCACAATTATTCTGTTTGCCTTATATATTATTTAGAAAATTATCAATAAAATGAATGCAGAAGGACTTTTTGGGTGCTTAGAGTTTTGAGGTATTGAGGGAAAGATGAGGGCCATCTTTATGTTATTCTTGCAGTAGAGCATCACTCATTTTACCTGTTAGTCATTTGTACCTATATATTCCATTAATTCATGTTTTGATAATATTATAATTACTAATATTTCAATGACCCTTTACAATTCTAAAAGTGTTTTCCTAAACATGTGGTAGAAAACTATTGGCATGGGAAATGTTTTGCAGTATATTATTGCTAAGTGGAAAAGCAGGTTACAAAAATAGTATGCACCGTTAAAATGCTATTTTTGTTTAAAAGGGAATGTGTGTGTATGTGTGTGTGCACATACACATAAAAAAGGTTGAAAAGACATATTGAAATACTACCTCTTCTCCTTAATTGTTAAGATTATGGGTGCTTCTCTGGTGTTTTTCTTAGTCTTTTCCTGCTTTCCAAGTTTCTTGCATTGAACACGATTGGTTTTGTAATTAGAAAAATAATTTTTAAGTGCTTCCATCAGCTTTTTGTCTTCCCTAAGCCTCTTAACAGCCCTATGAAGTACAATACTCATTTATAGAAGATGCTATTGAGATTTAGAAGAATTGAGTTACCTGCTATTTGACAAATGGCAAGTATCACAGCTGGGGTTTTCATCTAGGCCGTCTGATTCTAAAGCTTACGCTCTTTTCCTCTGCGTTATGATGCTCAATTCCTAGAGCTGGATTATGTGACAGCTATCATAGCACGTGGAGGGCCATCTTTATGTTATCCTTGCAGTAGAGTATCATCCACTCATTTCTACCTGTTAGTCATGCTACAGAAACCAATTTTCCAATTAGATGATAGCTGTTCTGGAAGTGGCACCAAAGGCTCGATGCAATTAAGCTCTGCCACAAATTCCTGTAGTAGCCATTATTTCCAAGCAGTATTCTACACACTGCTCTCACACTTTAAAAGCTTCCTGGATTCTCTCCTGGACTCTGTCATCTTTCTCCATATTCAATTTTTACTCCTATCTGTTCTTCAAGGTATGGGTTTTTTCTGTGACCTTTTTCATAAAAGCTACTCCTTGCTTGGTAACAGGCCCTGTTCTGCTGAGAGAAAGCAAAGAAAATCATGGGGGAAGTAGAGAACTATGGAGCTAAATGCAACCACAAGCTCTGCTAGAAGCCCTGAAAATGTAGTCCATTACCCCGTTATTTCACAGATGAGCTCAGAAAGCTGCCGCTGTTGATTTTCTCAGCATGGAAAGAGTTCTCAGTCAGCTAAAAGTCTCTGCCTTGGGGTTTACTGAATGCTTTTATTCTTTCACTTTTCATACAAATTTTGCAGCATCAGATAAATATTCTGAATAATCAACATTGTTCAGAATAGAAAGATTTGGAGTGAAGGCTTTATAACCATTTTGTGAGGTACGTAGGGAAGTTCTGGGCTAAGCCTATCTTTTGGACTTTGTGTCTCTTTGCCAGATAAAACTCTACCTTTGGGCCAGGTGCAGTGGCTCATGCCAATAATTCTAGCATTCTGGGAGGCCAAGGTGGCTAGACTGCTTGAACTCAGGAGTTCGAAACCAGCACGACACCACTGAGGCTGACAAAGTGAGACTCTGCCTAAAAACAAAACAAAAAAAACTCTACCCTTATCCTTCAGAGCTGAAGTTGTCCTAGGCCCATTCATGATGATTTTTAGGTGTTTGTTTCTTCTTTTGGCTTTTTAAAAATAAGAAGAGAAGGTGCTGCTATATAAGTACTGTGACCCAAAAGTGCCTGGGCCTCATAGGTGACCTTTTCCTGGGCTCACAGACACCTTGAAACAGTTTCTACACTTCACAACAAGAACAAATCCAACTTCCTCAGCACATTAACAGAAGTAGAGTTTTATTGTAGATATGGAGAGATGTGTGAAAGGAGAAAGGCATGGCAAATTTTAAAGGAAATTCCTATTAAACATCTAAGGTCTCCCTACAAAGTTCCCCTCAACCACCTTTTCACCCTTTAATCTTGCCCAGGCTCTAAGTGTTCCCTGGTTCTTCTGGATCTCACTCATTTTCCCTTGACCCTGTCTTCCCTCACTCTCCCACAATAAATAATACATAGGATTTTTCTAATGCAGAACAATTTAGAAAGCTCTCTTAACTTTGCATCCTCACACACACATCACTATGTCCAGCAAACAAAGAACTTCCTTTGGAATCAGCTGGGTATTGTAAACTGCAAGTAATTTTTCTTTGTCACAAATAATTTTTTCCCTTGGCACTTTAGTGACAACTCCTTTTAAAACTATAGATGCAAACTTCAATAAGATTTTCTTTAAAGGCAGTTCAGCAAAAGCTTGAATCTTTCTTTAGCAGAGCTGTTTCATGGGGATATGAAGAGAAAGGGTCTGAGAGGGGAAGAAACTAAGGAATTTAAGGTGAAGAAGAGAGAAATTAAAATTTATTAAGCATAGGCTGTGGCTCATGCCTATAATCCTAGCACTTGAGATGCTGCGGAAGGCGGATTGCCTAAACTCACAGTTTCGAAACCAGCCTGAGCCAGAGTGAGACCTCATCTCTAAAAATAGCCAGGCATTTTGGAAGGTGCTTGTAATCCCAGCCACTTGGGAGACTGAGGTAAAAGAATCACTTGAACCCAAGAGTTTGAGGTTGCTGTGAGCTGTGACACTACATCACTCTATAGAGGGTGACATAGTGAGACTCTGTCTCAAAAAAAAAAAAAAATTATTAAGCGCTGTACTGCGTTCCTTACATGCAGTATTTCATGGCATGTATCGCCACATATCACAGATGAGGAAATTGAGGGCTTAGAGAAGATAAAATAAATTTGTAAAGTTTCATTGCTAATAAGAGGCATAGCCGGGATTTTAAGCCAAATCCATAGGCCCCACAGTCTTGGGTCTTCCCTTATACTCTATCACCTTTCTTGGCCTTGGGCTTTTCAATATTCAATGAGCAACTTCCTTTACCTCCCCATCAAACTTCTTGGCAGATCAGAGTTACATCTGTCCATAGAAAGTCATTTCTTCTCATACTAACCTGGTTCAGGACAGCAAGATTTAACATTCTTACCCTGTTTTCCATTGCTGTTTCTATCCAAGTAGCCACATGAATTCCTGACATCTCATGGGAAGGTATTGGCACTAGTGGGAAAGGGATGGTAGATAAGGTTCAGTGCTGCAATGGAAAGGACCCTGGACCAACATTCAGGCTAGGCAGAACTTAATAACTATCATGGAATCAATCAGTGTGTATCTATGATTTCTCTGAAAACACATTTTTCCACAAAGTACAGTGAAACAAGAAATTTTTAAAAATCATATTTGTGGACTGGTTCTCACAATGTCTTCCAAATATACAAAAGTAAATGTTTTTAAAAATTTTGTATGAATGATTTAGCAACTTGACATGAACAGATTTAGTCTTGTAATGCAAGATAGAACACATTTTAATTCCCTCTGTCATTTCCACTTTACATTATTTTTAACATACAGGGCAGGCTGCATGTGGACCTACTTTAACCACCCACTCAGTGCCTGAAGTGTAATTGTTTAAGTTACTTAATTTCTTCCCACCCTAGATTCTTTGACTATAAAAGGAAGGGGTAGGCTAGATAATCCCCAGTTTCTCTTCCAGCTATGTGGTTTACAGAGTGGTGAACATCTGCAAAGAACCTTGTGGGAAACACTATCCCATCATTCTGGGAAGAATCTTAAACTGAACATATTTACTGGTAATCATAGCTCCCTTCAGATGAACCCAAAAAGTACAGGTGGGAAAGAAAGCAAATGACAGAGGGGATCTGGGTAGAAGGCGAACGTCAATCTGGGGGAAATGTTATTGTGGGTTAACATGACTTTATGAATTTGAGGGGGATCTGTGTGGATTCCCTTATTCTAATTGTTTATTTCCAAATTATGTACATCATATTTCACATAATACTAATATTACATTAAATTGAAGAGTAGACCATTTGGCACTCCTGCTTTGGTTTTTGGATTTCCAGGGAAATCACACGAGATAAAGCTTCAGTAACTTGCCCACGTGTATGTGAGTAGGGACATGTCAATCATAGCTGTTTGGCTTTTAAACCTTCTTTGATATTTACAGAAACTATACATTGTTATAGTAGTCCACTGAGAATAAAAGGTACGGTGTATCTTGGTTATTTTTGGACAGTCACACACAAGGTTTATTCCTAAATTAGAATGGAAAACTTTTGACTAGACCAAAGACAATCAAAGAGCTTGTGAATGATCTCACTGACCAAGTGTAGTCCTGTATTCCAAAAACATTTTTCGGACTGTGACCGCTGTAATATTTAACACTATTTCTCACTCACCAGTTCCTGAATGGCTTCCTTCTCTTGGCTTCTGTCATACCACAGTCTCTTATTTTCCTTCTCTGTGTCCTCCTCTTCTCAGCCACCTTTCCAAGCCACTCTTCTTTTCACAGCCACTCTCTCTGGGACATGTCATTCACTGCACCCTCCAGATATGATCATCATCTCTACCCTGATGAGTCCTACATCTATATCTCTACCCAAGACTGCCTGATAACCTACAGACTCACATATTCAATGCCAGCTTAATATCTACATGTGGGTATCCTACTGGGATCTCTAACTCAACATGCCCAAAACACCTTCCATCTAAAACCAATGCTCCCTCCAGTCCCTATCCAGACTCAGTCAGATATGACTCACTATCCACTCACTTGCCCAAGCCAGAAAGCTGAATAGCATCCTTGATACCTCCTCTTACAAAACCAAATCTCAGTCCATGGATCATCAGACTCAACTGAACCCGGCATCATCTCTGGAGTCTCACCATAATTCTCCATATATACTTCTGCTTTTTTAGCCCAAGGAACCCCCATGTCTTACTTATGACACTCAAAATAGCCTTCTCCTCTGCTTCCCCACTCTGCTCCTCTCCATTCCATTCTCTATCCTACAACAAGAGTGAGAGTTTTAAAACAGAAGTCTCAACATTTCCCCCACTGCTTCTTTTGACTCTTAAGATAAAATCCATACTCCTTAAGATTGCCTACAAGGCTTCTCTAACTTTTACTCTACACTCTAGATTTAATACTTTTCCTATTTCTTTGAAAAAGCCTCATATACAGGTGTTACAAACACAGTTTGTTTCCTGAACACTTCTACTTCCCTATTTTGGCTTCACTCCCACTGAGGAGCCTGTTTTGACTCTCTGCCCCCAACACACACACCAGGACTAGCAGGCAGGCGTCATAGTGCAGGATAATTACTTATTCAAGTGCCTTCTCCTAGACTACACAGGCCATAAGGGCAGGTACCATGCCCATATTTACAGTTATATCCCAGCACCTAGCACTGTGCCTAGCATATAGGAGAAATTCAGCAGACACGTGTAGAATAAATGAATTTTTTAAAAATACGTTACTGCTTTCAACTAACAGCAATATTGGTACTTAACCCTACTATTTGTATGCAAAGCCAACCAAAAAAAAGTATTCTAATTATGTTTTCTTCTTCTAAAACTAATCTTTAATCAGTAGAAATCTTTTTTCCAATAAAATGTGTGTCAGAGACCAGTGTTTATAAGATGGGCAAAAAATAAAACTACTCATATTGTAATTTGAGTGGGGAGCCCCTTCCACAATCACATCTTGATCCTGAGAGGTTTCTAAGGAACCTATTAGAATATTCAGAACTTAATGGTAAAAACATTGATCCACCTAATCCCACTACAAATAAGTGAATAAGAAATATTCACTTGAGGGTGGTTCTGTGGTTCAGTGAGTAGGGCGCCAGAGGTGGTAGGTTCAAACCCAGCTCCTGACCAAAAATTACAAAAAAAACTTAAAACAAGAAATATTCACTTCATTGAGACTTTTGTTTCTAAAATCTTCTGAGAAGAGTCCACTAATGGAAGGAGATCCTTATCTAAAGAAATGAGGAACCTAACTTGGGACCATCAAAAGTAATTCTATGTTAGCTTTCCTGATGACAATTTTCTAACATGGAATGACAGAACAAAATACTTTTTCAGAGATTTAGAGGCTCAAAATACTTCAAGGCAGAAATTGAACACATTTTACTATGAACCTGGGCATCTGGGAGGTGGTTCAGAGCAAGTGAAAGCATAAGAGGATTTGCCCTGATGCTGTCTTCGCTTTAGTTAGAGCTGAAAGTCAGTCATACATGTAAAATTCTAATCCTCAGACAGTTGCCCTTTTCCTTATGCTGCTGATACTCAAACACTGAAGTCTAGGATTCTTTCCTCAGGAAATTGTTCTCATGAATAGCATTTTCTGCCAAAGGGAACCAACTTTCTCCAGAGAGAACAGCATTAAGAAAAGTACAAGACAGACATTTGTCAATAGGAAATTGCACAGTGAAATGTCTCTTGGGCAGATGAAGTTTGAAGCAGTTGAGAGGAAGGAATAGTCCAGGTCTCACATAGTACCCTAGGTGAGGCTGTGGATGCACTATTATCAGAGGACCATGAACACTAAGTATGCTGGGGGAGGATGTGGACTTAAATTCAGCAAGTGATAATTTTCTCTAGATTTCTTGGGGAAAATGGGAAAACTTCCATGTTTATAAATACTGTTTATTTGGACTATACTCCAAGCTTGAAGTATGAATAAAATTCTGAGAATATTAATGACTATCTGATAAGGAAGCATGGAACAATCCCATTAGACAACAATATGATTAAAAATTTATTTTCTTTAATTGACTGTAACAGTAAGAAGGAATCAAGAAAAAGAACTTACTAATAATAGCTCAGACCATTGGGAAGAGGCCACATTTTACTTTGCTTATGCTTATTACATTGCTGGCAGCCTATAAACTCAATGTAATTTTACTATAAAAACTGACTCTTTGCAGAGGCAGATAAGGCAATAGGTCATTTTCTAAATAGTAAATTCAGGGATAAATATAGTAAAGGCTCTGTAAGTCAAGGGACTGTAACAAACTGGTCAATATATGGAGGTGGTCAACATAAAGAACTAGGCCTACTGTTCTGATATATACATATGGTACATGTCTCATCTATGAAAATTAGGTCAACTTGAAGAGGTAATCTGTGTACGAAAAAGGTGAATTATGGAAGTTCTCCTGTACTTCAGAAATACTCAATTCAGTTCCTGGCTGAGGAGCTTACAATCTAGCTTTTAGTCTCAGAAACAGATAAGTTAGTGAAGAATTATAGAGATGACGTGTGTTGTCATAGCAATAAGCCCAAGGAGAGCATCACCTTAATCTAGCAAGGGTTCTTAGGTGGGCTTTCAGAGGAAATGACACCCATGCTGGGTCTTGAAGGATAAATGAGAGAGGAGGGAAAAGTGGAAAGGGGTTTGAGAATAGAATGGGGGAGGGAGTTCTAGATGAAGAAAGAAACTTGTACAAAGGGAAAGAAGAATTACTTATTTAATAGGGCCTCATGATTGTAATATACAGTGTTTGTGAGGGAAGGGAAGAGATTTGGTTAGAAAAGTAAGCAGCCCCGAGGCCATGAAGGATATGAGAGAGTCTGGCTAAGGTCAGGCTAGGAATGTGAACATCATTCCTCTAGGTTACAGGGAGCCATTATGGGATTTCAGCAGAGAAATAATAACATGATTAGATAAGCAAGCTAGAAATAATTTATTGGTAGCAGTATAATGTCAAAGTCTAATTTTCAAAGAGATAAAAACATGAGTTTCTTATTAATATAGAATGAACACTAGTCAGCAGGCTTGTGCTGTTGCTGGTGAGAGGCATGCTGTGCCTACATGACAGGTCATTTCTGGCTGACTTGTCACCCTCCCCCACACCATGAATGCCGCAAGGCAGGAGGCTAACTTCAGGCCTGGGCCTGCCATACTTCTGAGTTTTCTGTGTTAAAGAAATAAAAAGAATAATAAACTGCAAAGGAATTGATGTTTGTGTTCTTGAAATGAGTCACTGGTCATCAGATTTTGCTAAGATTATTAACAACACAGAGAATTTTGTATAGGAATTGTCAACCATTCCAAACAACTACTATACAAGGAAATTTTTGTTAAAGGAGGTGGGTCTGGCTACTTCAGTGCTGACGCCTTAAACCCACCTGGCCTGAAAGCATGAAGGTGGGTCAGCTACTTGGTGACAGGAGTCTGGACAGATAAAGCCACAGAAGAATCCAAAAATTTGAGCATCATTCACCTTGAACTTGAGAGAGTAATATGAAAATCCCAGATCCAAGCATTTGGAACCCCAACCTATGACTCCTGTGTGTAAAATGGAGTGGCGTTTGACTTTCTACCTGACCTCAGGCAACTGTGCTTTGTTTGTCACATGTCCTCAAACTTCTATCCAAGCCAGTGTATGTTTCTAAGTTTGATGTGACTTTTGCTGGTGCCCAGAAGAACATTGGCTGTGCTGGAATTATTGATCATGATGATCCACAATGACCTGCTGGTGTTTACCCTGAAAGCAGCCCTTTTCCTGGAATACAAAGTACAGGCAAGAGAAACAACTGCTCATACAACAGGCCTCTGTGTTTCAGCATCCATGTCATGACCTTGGTCCTGGAGTGGATTAAGAAAGATGGTAGTGCAACAGCTATGAAGAAGCTTAGCTCCATCGAATCTCAAATTTTGTCAAGGATTCTACAAACGTCCAGTGGAGCCTCATAATAGAATCAAGATGAATATTCTATTCTGCATTGGCAATGTCAAAGGAGACTATGATTTAGAAAAAAATATTTCTTCATAAAGCTGTTCAACTTAATATGATTGGAAAGGCACAGGTTTGTGATAGGCATCTAGCCCTTTTCATATAAGGTCATCAGGAGAAAAGATGGTCAGAAGCTGGCAGTCCTCATGTAAAATTTTTTGGAGATGCATCATGACAGAACATATCCCAATCAATATATACTCTGCCCTTTAATAGTGTACAAAATTTAAAGTAAGTTGAGAATGGCCACAAAAACTTGGTATTTTTCCCAAATAAAAAATTGGCGGGAAATTATAAGCTTATTATAAACTCTTTTTTCAAAGAAACAAATTTCAGCTTAGTTTGGTTTTGCTGCTACTTTTTCTAGCTAGATTCAAACTTGCCTGCCTACTAAGAAGTTCATAAAGTCTGGAGACACAAGAACACACAACAGGGGAAATGGGTCGGCCCCTCTAAATGCTGAGTCTAGATCCACGATTCAAGACAGCAGTGGAGTCTCCTGGGTGATTAAGGCCACCCATTTATGAGAGTTTAGGAGTTTCAGGCAGAAAAGCAAACTGTAGATCTTTCTTTATATTGTTATTCCCATAAAGATATTAAAGTGACATAAATATTTATATGGTAAGGTATGTTTTTAATGCCATACAGTTTATATCACTATGTAGAGACTTTTAGAATTTATTAAATCCTTGATCTTCTTTATTACAGTATTACATTCTCAATAGTTGTTCCTCTTCTGTCCCCACCCCCCTTTTTAAGTTACTTCACACTTAAAAGGTAGTTCCATGATTCACTTTTACTCTCCCTTCAGTAGGTCAAGAGAAGATTGGTTGGTTTGCTCTTTGTTTTTTAATTAAGCTGTCAAACTAAAATCCACTGCTAAACTCCCCTATCCTTTGTTCATTTTCCTGTTTTCTTTACAGTCTTTGACCAGAATGATACTGTGAGTGCTGGAAGATCTTTGCTTAATAGTCATTTCCTATTGTTTACCTATTGCCAAATTGTATGTTGAATATGTGAAGAAAATTAAAGTCTCATAATATCTTTTCAAAAAGGAAGATGACTGGTTAAAAAAATGTGGCATATACACACAATGGGATACCATTCCACTTTTAAAAAGCAGGAAAATTCTGTCGTTTGTGCAACATGGATGAACCTAGAGAACATTATGTAAGAGAAATAAACAAAGCACAGAAAGAAAATTACAGTATGATTTCCCTTACATATGAAATATAAAAATGTTGAACTTACAGAAACAGAGAGTAGAATGTTAGTTACCAGAGGCTAGAGTTGGTGGGTTGGCCAGGTCAATGGGGAAAGGGAAGACATTGGCCAAAGGTGATCAAGTTCAGTTAGACAGGAGGAAGGGGTTCTAGTGATCTAGTATAATAGGGTGACTACAGTTAATAGTAATGTATTGTATACTTCAAAGTAGCTAAAAGAGTGGATTTTAAATGTTTTCATGACAAGAAAATGATAAATATTTGAGGTAATATCTTAATTAGCCTAAGTTGATCATTTCACAATGTATATATGTATTAAAATATCACATTGTGCCAAATAAATACATACAACCTTATTTGTCAATTAAGAATGAAATAAAACTTTAAACAAAGGAATAGACAATGGTCAAAGATTTTATTTACTTCATTAAATAATTTACTTCATTAAATAATAAATAGGAACAAGTAATTTGGTTATAACTTGTTCCAAGAGACTTAAGGAATGGGTGTTAATATAGACCATCAAGACAGGAAAAAAAAAGAGCTTTCTATTTTTTTAAAGTTAGTAGCAGATCTGGTTATTGTTAGAGAAATAAAACATGGAGATTATCTTTTCTAGCCTACAAAACTCTTTGTATTTCTACCAGACAAAAATCTACAAGTTCTGTGTAACTGCACAGAGTGTGATCCCTTAATCTATAAATTCCAATAATAACAATAATAGGATGGCACTCATAGCTCAGTGAGTAGGGTGCCAGCCACATACACCCAGGCTGGCAGGTTTGAACTGGGCCCGGGCCTGCCAAACAACAATGATGACAACAACAACAACAACAACAACAACAACAACAACAACAAAAACATAGCCAGGAGTTGTGGCGGGTGCCTGTAGTCCCACCTACTTGGGAAGCTAAGGCAAGAGAATTGCTTAAGCCCAAGAGTTGGAGGTTGCTATGAGCTGTGATGCCATGGCACTTTACCCAGGGTGACAGCTTGAAACTCTGTCTCGAAAATACAAAACAAAACAACAAAAAAAAGCTAATAGTGATATATTTGCCAATTAAATAATTACTGAATAGACATTTCACTGGCTCAGCACCCATAGCTCAGTGAGTAGGGCACTGGCCACATACACCAAGGCTGGCGGGTTCAAGGCCGGCCCAGGCCCGCTTGACAACAATGACAACTGCAACCAAAAAATAGCAAGGCATTGTAGCAGCCTCCTACAGTCCCAGCAATTTGGGAGGCTGAGGCAAGAGAAACACTTAAGCGCAAGAGTTCGAGGTTGCTGTGAGCTTCAATACCACGGCACTCTACCAAGGGCAACATAGTGAGACTCTGTCTCAAAAAAATAAATAAATAAATAAATTTCACCATCACATTCAAAGGGCCTACTGTGCTGTCTTGGCCTTATTTCCAAGTATTGTATACTTTTTCTTCACTGTGAAATGTAGTGAGGGTTAAGACAAAAGCAGGAACACCAGTTGAAAGATGGCAAGAGTACAAAGTAAGGAAATAGAAGGGGAACTGAGAAGTAGAAAAAGGATGGATTTGAACAGTTTCAATAGAGTAGAATGAATGTGGAATGTGGACACTGACAGAAGTAAGAGCCTGAGAAGATTCTCAGGTATTTGGCTTGAGTGATTAAACAAAGGTATCATTATTCCAGGCAGGACTGGAGAAGGGGAATAGTTTTGGAGGTGAGGCTGGGGAAATGTGAGTCAACAGTGTGTTTCTATGAAGGTGTGATGAGCTTACAAAAGGAGCTCCAGCATGTGGACCTGATCTCAGAAGGGAGAGTAGGCTGGAGACAGACAAGAGATTTATATGAACACAGGTACTATAGTGTATGGACATTTAACTTATGCAAATTCAACTATACATCTGTGTTTTTGGCAAAACATTAAAAAAACAAGAGGGAAGAGAAAAAAAATCAAGAATTAAAATGATGTGATTTTTTAAAAATAACATTCCTTTCGATGAAATTTCACACCTTCATGTGTCATACAGTGGAAGTGGCATCATGATTTGAACACAGAACACATGTGGGTGAGAGTCAGTGGGTTGCTACCATGGGTAACCCAAAGGCCTCCAAATCATCATATCTGCACCTTTTCTGTGGCTCAGCAATTCTGCACAGGTAATGTCTCACTGGTCAGTGGGAGGAATTTGCTCACCAGACCACCCTCCCACAACCAGAAGCCATCATGCTTCTCTGGCATCTGATTGACCCTGTGGGGTTGACCTGGTGGGGTGGCACGGATGCTCTGAAGGAGAAATGTGCTCCTGGAAGAAGTGGGTCCCTGGGACCAGGTGAGTCCCGGTGTGAGTGTTGGGTACCTCACCCAAACAGCACTCCCAGTAGCCATGGTGCTACTCACTAGAGGACTTAAGAACTTTTGAGGAGAACACGTCTAACAAGTGGGACCCATGCAGGATGGAGTTTGTGTTGGAGCACAGGACTACACAGCAGCTGGTCTCAGGAAAGGAACTGAAAAATTTCTGAGGCAGGTGGGAGGCCCAGGGTGAAGGCCCAGGATGTCTAGCCTAAGAGAGGGACAGCAAGTACCTACTTCCTATTTTAAGAAAATAAATATTTCTTAAGCCCCTCCCTGATCCCACTTTCTCCCTCCACATTCAGAAATATACAGATCCTAAAAATTTCTTTTTTCCCCATATATGTTTTGTGTTCTTTTGAAAAAAAAAAAAAAAATCACTGGTTTTTCATGTTAACATCACAAAAATAAAATCAAATCACATTATCTTGCTTCCTCATTGAATCTATAGATTTGTTTCTCCATTAGGAGAAAATAAAAATCTTATGACATTGTCTTCTAATCCTTAAAAATAGTTTATCTCTTTATTTAAGTTTTCTTTAATGTCTTTAAAAAAAATATTTACCCCAGTCTTTTCCATAAAGGGTTTGTTCTTATTTTGCTAAATTCATTTTGAGTGCTTAATATTGTTGATGCTATTTAAATGGCATATTTCCAATTTTATGTTTTCAAACTAAATTGTTGCTAAATGGATAAAAATTCTCAATAATTTTATAATTTGTGTATTTCTGGGATTTTTATATAGATGTTTATATATAATCTGTTAATAATGAGAGCTTTGTACCTTTCTATCCATGCATATACTTTTAGTTCTTTTATTCCTGCTTTATTGAGCTAGCTAGGTTCTCCAGTACAATGTGGAATAGCAGTAGTAATAATAGATACCCTTGTCTTTTTCCTAACCTTATGGGGAACATTTTCAATATTTTACCATCACATATGATGTTTGCTATATGTTATACATACAGGCAGTCCCAGATTACAAACAAGATAGGTTCCAGAATTTGTTCTTAAGTGAATTTGTATATAACCTATTACCTATAATAGCCTCCATTGTAAGTATGAGTTGATGTAAATCAGATGTTTACAACTTGGAGATTGCCTATAGTAGGTATCTTTTAACAGATTAAGAAAAATCCCTTCTAAGTTTAAGAATTGTTATCAAAAAAGAATGCTGAATTTTATTTTTTGCATCTCTGAAATATTATTTTTCTACATTAATATATTAATCTATTTCTTTAATTGGTTTTCTGATTTTAATCACCCTTGCATTCCTGGAATAAATCCACTCTGGTCATGATTTGTTAACTTTGCAAACACTTCAACACTTGGTTTGCTAGTATTTTGTTTAGTTTTTTGCATCCATGTTCATAAGTAAGATTGGCTTCAAGTATCTGTTACATGCTAACTTCATAAAATGAGCTAGAGAGTATTTTCTCTTTTTTTGTCTTTGGAATACTTTGTGAAGGATTACGATTATCTGTTCCCTGAATATTTAACTCTCTAGTAAAACTATTATACGTAGTCTCAAACTGTCATAGATTGGAAGAGACTAAGGAGACCTGAAGTCTCCTGGTTGGATCCTAATCAAAGAAAAGGAATTTAGTGGGGAAATCCTAATACAATACGAAAATTAGTTAATCCCATTGTACTAATGTTTATTTCTTAGTTTTAATTAATTGTACTATGGGCATGTAAACTGTTAACAATAGGGGAAGCTGGATAAAAGGTCTACATGAACTCTTGGGACTATTTTTGGAAGTTTTCTGTAAGACTAAAATAATTTCAAAGAGAAAAGTTTTTTTTAAGTTGGTTGAATGAAAAGAAAAAACAAGTGCTGAAAATCGTTGGAGCTAAATGGTGAGTACATAGGAGTTTACTTTATAATTTTCTCTACTTTTTTGCATGATTGAACATTTTTTACAATAAAAAATTTTAAGAAGGAAAACAACTACAACAAAAAATCTCTCTGGTCATGGTATTTACTTTGTGGGACAATTTTAAACAGATTCATTTTTGTAATGTGTTTTGGACTATTATTTTCTATTACCTCTTGAGAACATTTTAATTAAGTTCTATTTTTCTAGGAATTTATCTGTTTTTCTAAATTTTCCAATTCATAACCTTAATGTTGTACATAATCCTTATTAGCCATTTAATTGCTTTCCTCAACTATATTTATGATCTCTCTTTTGCTTTAATATTTATCTATAAGAGGTTTTTCACAGAATTTTTGGCTTTATTATTCCTCTCAGTTGTATTTTTGTTTTTTATTTTATTTATTACTGCTAACTTTTCATTTCTCCTTTTATGTATTTTTATTTCATTTTCTAAAAATTCTTAGCTTATTGTTAGCCTTTCATCTTTTCAGCATTTAAGGCTGTAATTCCTACTAGATCTTACTTTATATTAAATACATTTTTATTTATAGTATCTTTGTTGTCACATAGTGTAAGTATTTCTAATATCCATTATAATTTCTCTTTGGGACACAAGTTAGTTCAAAGATGATATCTTCATTTCTCACACATGGACTTTTCTAATTATTCTTTTGCTACTGATGTATAAGTTAATTGCATTATGGTCAAAAAACTATAGTCTGTATGTTTTCAAATTGTTGAGATTTGCATTGCAACCCAGAATATGGTCAATTTTCAAAAATTCTCCAGGCTGGTTGAAAAGAATGTGTATGCCATAGTTGTTAGGTACAATGTTCTACTGCACTTGTTCAATTAGAGCCAGCTTGTTAATCCGTGTCAGTCTAATCTTCTGTCTCCTTTCTGATTTTGTCAATATGACCCAGGTACTTATAAGTTTAGAGAATTCTGACATCTTCTTGGAGAACTGAACTTTTATCTGTATATTTTCACTTTATTGTCTGTAAAGGTTTTTGCCTCAAAGATTATTTTTTCTGCTACTAACAGCAAAACCAGCTATCTTTTGGCTAGCATCGGCATGGTATAATTTTTTTTCATGCTCTTATTCTCAATTTTTCCAAATCCTTATGAATGTGACTTAAAGAGAATATACTTGAATTATTCTTTTTTTTTATTTTTTATTTTGGTAGAGACAGAGTCTCACATTTTTGGCCTCAGTAGAGTGCCATAGCATCACACAGCTCACAGCAACCTCCAACTCCTGGGCTTAGGTGATTCTCTTGCCTCAGCCTCCCGAGTAGCTGAGACTACAGGCGCGCCCATCACAATGCCCGGCTATTTTTTTTTTACAGTTTGGCCGGGGCTGGGTTTGAACCCTTTGCCCTCAGTATATGGGGCTGGCACCCTACCCACTGAGCCACAGGTGCCACCCCTATTCCTGAATTCTTTAAAACAGAATATGGACCTGTAAATTTTTACATATAAGTTGAGTATTTAGTCTACTTTTACTTATTTTCATTCTTGATATATTTTAATTTATTTCTACCATTTTATTTTGTGTTTTTATGTGTATTTTGGTTTTTTTCTTCTTTTTTTTTTTTTTTTTTTTTGCAGTTTTTGGCCGGGGCTGGGTTTGAACCTGCCACCTCCAGCATATGGGGCCGGTGCCCTACTCCTTGAGCCACAGGCGCCACCCTTTTTTTCTTCATTCTTATCTACTTTTGTATTGGTTATTTTTTAGTCTTTTCCTTTTTAGTTAAGAAGTTATATACTCTTTTGGTGGGTATGCTAGAAATTTTAACTTGGATACTTAATATCTTTATCATCCTGTAACTCTGATTCTCCCCTCTCAACTTACATGCTATTAACAGTGTATACTTCATTTCTATCTTTTGTTTGGCCCCTTCAGAGATTATTACTTTTTATAGCCAATATTTATTTATAATTACCTGCATATTTAGCACTCTCCTTGCTCATTCTATTATTCATTTCTGTCTCCCTTATTCCCTTTCTTCCTAACTAAAGAGCAGTCTTTACAATTTTCTTTAGTCAGTGTCTATTGGTGGCAATTTTCTGTTCTTATTTGTTTGGAGATGTCTGATTTTGCCATTTTTCTTGAAAGATAATATACAAATTTTAGTTGACAGTAATTTTCTTTTTTTCTTTTTATTTTTTAGGAATGAGGGTCTTGCTATGCTGCCCAGGCTGACTTTGAACTCCTGGGCTCAAGCAATTCTCCTACCTTAGCCTCCTGGATATCTGGGACTACAGACGTGCGCCACTTCACCCAACTAATTTTGCTTCAACACATCGAAGATTTAAAATCTTTCTGGCTTCTATAGTTGTTACGAAGTCCAATTATTGTCTTCTTTAAAGTATAGTAATCTGTCTTTTCTTTTCTTTTCTTTTTTTGAGACAGAGTCTCACTTTGTCACCCACCATAGAGTGCTTGGCATCACAGCTCACAGCAACCTCAAATTCTTGGGTTCAACTGATTCTCTTGCCTTAGCCTCCAAGTAGCTGGGACTACAGGCACTCACCACAATGCCCGACTATTTTTTAAAGATAAGGTCTCACTCTGGTTTAGGCTGGTCTCAAACACCTGAGCTCAAGCAATCCACCCACATTGGCCTCCCAGAATGCGAGGATTACAGGTGTGAGCCCCTGCACCCAGCCATAATCTGTCTTTTCTTTCTCTGGCTGCTTTTCAATTTTTTCTCTTAGTATTGGTGTTATGTATTTAATTATAATGTGTCTAAGTAGGAATTTATTTTTATTTATCCTTACTGAGATTATTGGGCTTTTAAAATCTATGGTTTGAGGTGGTGGCTCATGCCTGTAATCCTAGCACTCTGGGAGGCCAATGTGGGTGGACTGCTTGAACTCAGGAGCTCAAGACCAGCCTGAGCAAGAGCAAGACACTATCTCTACAAAAAATGGAAAAACTGAGACAAGAGAATTGCTTGAGCCCAGGAGTTTGAGGTTGCTATGAGCTATGATGGGCAAAAAAGTGATAAAACCATATTTTAATCTATGATTTGTCAATTATAGAAAATTCTTAGCCATTATCTTTTCAATTATTGTTTTTACATTTTCCTTTCTCTACTGTCTGGAACTCCAATTAGATGATTGTTATATTTCTCACAATACTATCTTCATATTTTATAACTTCTTTCTCATGTTTTCCATTTCTTTAGGCTACATTCTATAAAATTCCTTGGATCTATCCTTCGTAATCTATTCTTCAGTTATGGTTATTCTGCTGTTTAACCTATCAATTGTGTTTTCAATTTCAAATATTGTATCTTAAACTCCTAGGAGTTCTTTTGAGTCTTCTTTAAATCTTCTAATTGTATTTTATGTACATTTCCCATCTTCTTTTCTCATTTATTTGAATATATTAAAAATGCTTATTTTATATTCTGTGCCTGGTAATTACATAGCTAACCTCTGTGGTCTGATTCTGTTGTTTGTTGTCTATGCTGACCTTTGTTTATGCTACATTATTGCTAGGATTTGGTTTGTCCCTGCCAAAACTCAGGTTGAAATATGATACCCAGAGTATCCAGATGTGGGACGGGAGAAGGGGGAATCCTAGGGGTGGGTTCCTTATTAATAGATAAATGCCCCCTGCTGGGAAGAGTGAGTTCTTGCTCTAGCTGGAATGGATCAGTCCAGAGACAGCAGGTTGTTAAAAGGACCCTGGCTTCCTCTCTTGTCATATGATCTATTTGCACACTACCATTTCTCTTCTGCTGTCCACCGTGAGTGGAAGCCACCTGAGGCCCTCACCATATACAGCTGTTCAATCTTGGACTTTTTATCCAGCAGAATCATGAGTCAAATAAACCTTTTTTCTTTATAAATTAGTGGTCTCAGGTATTACTAAGATAATTATTCTCTTGTACTTTTTGTGATTTTGACCATGAGCTCATATTTCTTTAGAAGTTATCAATGGAAAGTCAGTGAGGCCTGTGTTGAACATAGGTAGCTCCAGGATAGATTTGCATTTATTTCTGTCAGTTCCTAGAAACTACAAGTTAAGGTTTACTTTAAACTTAATTCTTGACTTGAGTTTTTTGGATGCCAAAGTATAGTGTGAATTTGGGCTGCAAGACTGTGTGAGCGCTGGATATGTTATGAATTTTCACAGGAGATTTTTTTTTCCTTCCTCCTTTTAGAATGAAGTCTCAAGTCAGGCGATTTTCCTTACAATTCTCTGGGGAGGGGGAAAAGCAATAGGTTAAATTGTAGCTCATCATTATACAAAGGATCTAATCTTTTATGGACCCAGCTTTAAGAAGAGGTGGAGGGCTCTACAGCGACTCCTCACTATATGCACACCTTGACCATAGTACTCGTTCATGTGGCAAATGCTTGGAGAGCAAAAAGCCTCTTCAGGTTTCTGCCTATCTTCTGGATCATCACTTCCTCTAAGGATAAAAACACAATTCAAAAGATTAAAGAATGCTTTTTTCAATCATTTGTATAATAGTTGTTTTCTGTGAGATATCATTCAGGATATCTAGTTTATCATATTGCCAGATACAGAAGTCCTTCTGCTTCTCACTGAGGGATAAAAGCTGGTCTCTTTTGGGTCTTCCCCTCTCCTTGTATTTTACATGCCCCCTCTCCCTAGATAATTTTATTTGTTCCCACTACTTTGGTGCTTTTTACCAATTATACCTGAACTATACCTGTGTAATAGTTTCCTATGGCTGCTTAAACAACTTTACCACAAATATATAATAAGAATACACATTTATTTTCTTATAGTTCTGAAGGACAGAAGTCTGAAATCAGTTCCACTGGGCTAAAGTCAAAGTATCAGCAGGACTGGTTTCTCCTGGAGGCTGTAGAAAAGTATCTTCCTTGCCTCTTCCAGCTTCTGGAGAATTCCTGCATACTTTGGATTGTGATTCCTTCCTCGTGTCACTCCAACCTCTTCCCTCCATTGTTATATCCACTACTCCCTCTTCTGTAGTCAAATATCCCCTTGTCCCTTTTATAAGGACACTTGTGATTATATTTAGGGCCTACCCTGATACTCTAAGGCAGTGGTCTTCAACCTTCCTAATGCTGCGACCCTTTAATACAGTTCTTCATGTTGTGGTGACCCCCAACCATAAAATTATTTTCATTGCTACTTCATATAGTATATATAAGTCTGGGTATATAGTATGTAGAGTCCAGAATAATTTCTCTATCTCAAGATCCTTAAGTTAATACCATTAGCAAGATTTCTTTTAACATATAAGGTAAAATTCATAGGTTCCAGGGATTAGAATGTGGATATCTTTGCGGGGTCTTCATTCAGCCTATGACAATCTTGATCTCCAGACTCAATTTTTCAGTTTTTGTTTCAACATTTCCCATTACATGTTTCTAGACCCTTCAAATTCATTTTTATCTAAAACTAAACAATATTCACCCGCTCAGTTAGTGACATCATCGTGATACTGAGCATCCAACCTCAAAGTCAGTATCTATTGCTCCACCTTTCATCCTTTATATCCAATTGATCCCTGAATTCCAGTCTGATCTACTTCCAAAAGTTCTCAAATCCATATTCCTCCTCTTTATTTCAGCTGCCACTACTTTCCAGATCTTGTTATCTGCTGTAATTATGCCCTAACTGAATTTCTTACTTCTGTTTTTTATAACTTAAAATTATCCTGTTGCCTTAAGTTATCTTTCTAAAACCCCAAATAGGATTTAGAAATTGACTAGGTACTCTTCTGTTAAAACCTCCTCAATGGTTTCATAAAATCTAAAATCATTCGAGACCCTTTGCAATCTGACTGTAATATAAAAGACTGGCTTTACTTCTGCCATGCTTTACCAAGAATCATATGTTCAAGACACCCAAACTATTCCCTGTATCCTAAACCAGCCATACTCCTCCTGCCTTAGGGCCTTCATGCCTCCCATTCCTTCTGAAGGAAAAATTTTCTTTATTCTAGGAAAGTCTTTTCAACTCTTTAAGAAATAGTTGAATTAATTCTTCTAAGAAGTATCATAAGATTCTACAATACATTTAGAATTAATGCTGTGTTAACATATTTTAAAAATTGGACAATCACGCTGAGTGAGAACAAGATGGCAGGCGAGTAACAGCTTCCCTGCAACTGGGCACTGTGAGTCCGGGGAGATAAGACTCCAGGCATCTCTGGCTGGTGGGATCTGTCTATAATCATCCCTTTGAGGATACAGGGAGTCAGCGAGAGACTTCTGGACCCCAAGAGGAGGACAAAAACAGTGGAAAACTGTCAAGTGGTTGCATGTGTTTGATCGGTCTAATCCCAATGGCAGCTGTAAGTATAGCAGCAGTGAGGCTGCAAACCAGAAAGGCCTTACCTGTGAACTGTTTTGGTGTTTTTGGACTTGGCACTCAGTTGAACTGCCTTGGGGAGAGCTTGAGCAGGAGTGTGGAGAACTTTGGGTGTTGTCTAGGGCCTCAGACTGAGCTGCTGAGCC